>PVIY010007793.1:0-80223 GCA_004026745.1 Myrmecophaga tridactyla | reverse complement strand
TTTTTTAATTAATAAAAAGTTTAAAAAAAAAAAAGAATATATAAGGCTGATCTGATTAGAAATAATACGAATCAGAATAGAAGGTAAAGAGTAATATTATCTGTATTTTAAGATTTCAACGTCCATGTAAGACCAAGGAGGAGAGATTCATTTTATCTGAAATCTGGATATTCAGTGGCACACCGAATTTTAAATTGTTTAGTCGATTATTTGAACAACTTAACTCAGCTTTATTTAACAGGAACCTTAAATAAAAAATTAGATCTTTGTATTCTATACAGGCTGATTTAATACCTTGATGTATTTCAAAATGTTTTAAGCATTAAGTAAAAAAAGTATTTGTGAAATCCCTTGAAGGACTAAGGAAGAAAAGCACAGAACTGTAAACTTCACCCATTTTCAGGATCCTTGCTATTCTCAAGCTTATTGAAACTGTAATTAAAAAAAAAAACTTGACAAGGTCTAAATTTAAGATTCACTCCCATTAGAAAGCAAATGATCCTCATTTAAACTTATAACAGGGAAATCTATGAAAATAAATTCAAAAGTATATGAATCATGCCAAATCAAAGAAAATATGCTAATGAACCAAGTCCTCAATGTTGAAGCATGCACTTAAAAACCTTATTTCTGTAACAACAAAACTAAACCTAATTATAATTAGTGCCTAAGAGTCACCCTGGGGAAACCTCCTTGTTACTCAATGTAGCCTCTCTCTAAGCCAAACTGCAAAAAAACTCACTACCTTCCCCCTGCATGGTACATGACTCCAGGGGTGAGCCTCCCTGGCACTGTGGGAACAGCAAGACTTTTAGAAAGAGATCTTAATCAAAAGGGAAATGTTAAAATAAATCAGAGTTTCTAGGGCCAAGAGATTTGGAATAGAGTCAGTAGGTCACTCTTATGCAGTTCTCAGCAGATATCACAAACTGCCACACTCTGCAAAGCCCCAAGCAAAACTGTTCCTTAGGCCCTGGGGACATCCAGACATCAAAGGCAAGTCACATGCTACAAGGAATCAACACGCCCTCAGTGGACTCTATCCGGAAATACATGAACAGTTAAATTCACTTACAAGTCCCCTAATCATAAACCTTCTACTCAATTTACTTAAGTTTATTTCTCAGAGACTTTATGCTTCCAGATTGTTCCTGTGTCTACTGAACTCTCAAGTCCAAGGGTACACCATTCCCTCCAAGAACATCAACTTGGAACTCAAGAATATATCCACCTACAATACAAGAGAAGCAAAGCAGTTTCCTTCCTCCTCCTCATAATATCAACACCCCTTCTCAGCATAAAGAAGTCAGAGCAGTCATCACCCAGATATCCTTCAAGATTGAGGTACAGACAAAAAGAAAGGGGGAGAACTGTAACCAAGCACTAACAAATTTAATGAGAGTCACTGAATCATCATCTAAATGTTTTCTAATTTTCTGATATACTGTGATGTAGCCAGAAGCAATTATCTGTAACTATTGAAACTTGCTGATCTGTAACCCAGATCACTTGTTTCTTTAATGATGATGCTATATTTTATTACTGTATGATCCTTACCCTGTATAACTGGGCAGTAACCAGATAACTCATAAATGACCCAGCACAGATCCTCTTACCTAAAGTCTGATACTCCTGCGAATAGCCCCTCAGTGTTTATCAATGAAGTAACATGAGGCAGCCCAGAATTGACCAAGACAGTACTGAACAGAGTTGGCCCATGTCAGACATGCCCAACCGCCTAAACCTTAAACTTCCAATGGGTTAAGCATGTATTCAGACATTAGACTGTCTCTAATCTCATCATATAGAGCTGCCTGTCTTTGTTTAAATGCTATAGAACACTGAAAGCTTCTCCAACTCAGGGAGACACATTTAAAAAACTGTCATTCTGTTTTTGTGAGGTTGGCCTTTACTAAATAACCTTTTTCTCTTCTCAAAATCCAGGTCTCACTTAATTGATTTCAGTGCACACAGGGCAGGGACTCACTTTTGAGAGGCAAAAATGATACTTAAATTAAGTAAGTAAGTGCACAAAGAGAAATCAATATCACAGGTTATAAAGTCACTAATCTATGTAAATATACAATAGGCAAAAATCTTATTAATTACTAGTTTTCACAAAATACCAATATCAGCACATACTGACAAGAAATACCTTCATTTTATGTCATCATGAAATTTTAGGCCATTTCCTACTGAATAAATAAAAATATTTGAATGGATATTTTAGTTTTATCTTATCTTATTCTGAGCATTCAGAATGAGAATAAAAGGCACTGTGAAAACTTATTAAAAATAAGCCACAGTGGGATGAAGCAATGTTTCATTAATGTCATCTGATAGTCTAATTTCATGTGCTAGTTGTGATCTCTATAATATGCTGAATCTTTGATATTCTTTAAGCACATTATTAATGGCTGACCAAGATATTTTCTCAAGACTCACTTCTTTCTCCCCCAGAACACAGACACAGACACACACATATACACACACTGGGAAAAAGAGAGAAAGAAATTTTTGCTGGGGGCACAGTGCTTTTTTTAAACACAAATTGCAGATGACAACATCACTCCTTCAATTACGATTATTAAATATGTTTCCATTGACAGCAGTTGCTTCAACATTTTACTGTTAACTTGTAAGTTTTAAGAATATTTCAAAGCTTATATTTTATCTTAGATATGAAAAAATAACATTAGAAAATGTAATAAAGAACAGAGGTTAAAGACAAAGCAGAAAGTTTAATACAGTTTATCCTTTAATTAAATACACCTAGATACCGTATCTCTCTATATCAAAAAGTCAAAGTTCTAATTCAAATAACAAAGAACGGATAACTGATTACTCTCAAAGCACACAGCATTTTATATTTAGTGGGTGAGATTTTTTTTTCTCATTTGCAGGTTATCATAACTATCAAAATGTTTTGTGTGACGCCTCAGCGTCTTTCTTACTCTGCCTCAATAAGACCTTTGGCCTAGTTAAGCAGCAGCTTTCCAGCCCTGGGACATAAACTACCCAGGGCCCAGACCCACACCTGTGGTCATCACCCACACACCTCATCCAAAACCTACAGCTCATCCTAAGTGTTAAGTTCACCACCCCTACTGCCTTTGGATACCCAGTCCTTTTCCCTCCTCATGCAGAGATCTGCTTTAAACTAACCAATCCCTGACTTCCATGGGAAATCTACCAACCTCCCTGCCCCCCACCAACCACCCTTAAAAGGCACAAGCCCAGGGCTCCATCCTGCTCTGCCTGTGGCTCCCCATTTGCTGTTTGAGTCCCTGGAGCCCATCACATTTCCCATTGACTCTCACAGCACCTCTCTCTCTCTGGGAGTAGTAAGTAACAACTTTTTCACATATGTTATGGCCTTGGTTTCCCATTGTGTCACAACTAACTTCTACCCAGACCAAAATTAAGGTCCAATTAACTAAATCGAAACACAGATCATTTGCCAGAGTTTTTGCTAGACTAGAGTTTTTTTTCTTAAGAGTACTGAGATTAAGACTCTGATATGTGTACATCAAATCCCTTTGGTAATGTGCTCTCAAATGGACGTAGAGAAAAAGCCATCATGCTATACAGAGGGGGAAATATCACTTTAATGTATAAAGAAATCATGTAGAAACTTTCATTTGCCTAATTTGTACTTCATTACATACTTTTCACTTTCTAGGAAAAAGAAATCAAGGCTTTCCCTTCCACAGAAACATAAAACGCTGCTTCTGAAGACTGGAAGCAACAGACTAAAAATTAAGCAATTGTTGCCAATTAAATCTGTGGTACAGCTGCACGCATTTAAAAAGAGCAGCTGTTGAAGAAATAAAAGTACATTCTCTGCATCAAACTACAAAACACTAAAATACATAGCGACATTTGATTAAATGGATATTTATTAGAGACAGCTCCATATGGCTTTACACAGATTCTTTTACATAAACATCAGCTTCTCTTTTTACACTAGAAGTCGAGAAGTGCTTATCTGTGAAACAGATACACTTTAGCTCTAATTTCATCCTTTGAGAAATAATTTTTATTTTACTTTGATATGTATTATATCTAGGCCAGCTTGATAATGTATAACCAGGCTTCAATGTTTTACATTTTTCAACTCTTCTTCATCAAAAAACTCAATTTTTCCTTCTTTAACTTACACATGATTCTTCTTTACCATGTATTCCAAGTATTTCATTAGCCATTCATTTAATAAAAATAACACATCTGTGAGAACAGAGACAATTCCTCTCAGCCATGGCTTTCCAGCAAGTCATACTGCAATAAAAATATTTCCATTTCTACATCTTTATACAATGCATAATTTTAATCACTAAAATAAAATATTTTTCATTTTACAGTTAAATGACCAATTATGTAATAATAAATGTCAAAGTTGCAATGAGAGTTTAGTACTTTCTATACTTGCCTGAAAAAATCAGTTTTGGAGTTTGTTTATATATGTGTGTGTGTATGTGTTGTGTGTGTGTGTTCACATACATATTTGTGCAGTATATATATTTGCACACATAACATGCATACATACCTGGCCACTTCCCACAAGATTCTAAAAAAATTGTTCAATCCTGGAATCTCAATAGAGTTTTGGGGGTTTTGGAAGAGATGCTGTGAGCAATATATGGTTCATTTTAATATTATTAAAAAGATACAAATAAATATTACAAAGCTTCTTCTCCTTATTTAAGGTTTTGGCTGCTGCAACTAGCAAAGACTAGGTCCAGGGTATTCAAGGAATGGTTAGGATTAGGTTTAATCTAATCTTCTTATCCAGGTAACCAGTACTGGTAGTTGGTTAACAAAAAATGAGTTAATAAAGTCGAAAGAGCCACTTAGGGCAGAGAATCATTTAAACAAATTAAATGTACATATCATAACATTCACTTTTAGCTTGAAATATTCATTATTCACACATTCATTCGCCAATCTTTCAATTGATGATGAGCTAAGTCTCCCGGTTGGTACACTACATCACATTTTTTTGCACATTTTTGTACCAACCCTACATCTTCTCTAATTTACAACTTGTCCCTTGTTTAAAGGAATTTAACTTCAACTTCTGTGATGCAACAGAGTTCTTTGATCCTTACAGATCTCTAAATATTTTACAATTTTATCACCTATATGTAATTTAACATAACTATTATATCCATCTTACCTTCTTTGAGCTTTTCAAATCAACCAAATTTTCACTGAAACAACAACAATATTTTTCTTCTCATATTTCCACAATTTACATAATTTTAAATTAAACTATATAATTACCATATTAAATAGTGAAATAAACAGATAGGTGAAAAAGTGCAATTGATGGACGTCAGCTGGTGTTTTAGAGACATGATAGGGAACATTGCTTAATTAGGTAAGCTAGTTATGGTGATGTCAATGAAGAGAATTTCTCCTATGATTTCACTTCATAACCTGAATGATATTCTATCTCAGTGGTTAATGCTAGCTTTGGTTGGTTGGTTGGTTGATCAGTTTTTCCCTCCCTGGAATTTATCTTTGTAAAAAGATAGTGGAGAGAGCTTTCGTACATACTCCTCTCTTTTATTGCTCTGCTGTGGTATTTAAACTGAATGGAATTGCTTCTGGGCAAATCATTGCTTAAAAAAAGGGTTGGGGGGAGGAAGGTTATGTAATCCAAAGCAAGCATTTGAGGAAGGAAATTCCTTTCCATGCATGAAAATAGTCAAGACACAAAGTAAAGGTAGTTTATTCCTAATAGATTTGCAACTAATCCAGACTTTGTTTTAACAATAAGATCTTCCATGTCTCAATTTTGCAAATGTTATATTTTACTTCTTCTAGAAATAAAACTTTTAGAACACCAGAATGATCATGTTAAATTTTCTAATGCTTAGTACATACAGCAGATCATCCATAATTGGAATAATTTTTAAATACTGAATTATATACTAAATGAATGATGAAGAAGTTAAAGAAATGTTTCACAGTTTTGAATAAGGTCCTCTGCTCTATGACTAAAAATTTTTATACAAGAAGGAAGATATTATATTGCTTTGACTTGGAGTGCTACCTTGTGATTTTCTACTATTAAGTCATTATTTTATAGCAGTGACGTTAATTGCCAAAGCCTTGGTATTGCTCAGTTACTGATGCATTTTGAAGTCCCACACTCTGCAAATTTTCTTCAAAGATAGTGGGATATATGGCCTTGCAGAGGGGTGGGGTAGGGGGTAAAGGAAGAAGGCAGTAATAAGAACTTCACAGACAGACAGATGAACTCATCTTCATTGCCTTTCCCACAGAACAAGAAAAATCTCCCTATGATACTTGTCTCTGTCAACAGTGATGAAAAGAATCAGATGGAGATGGCATCTTTGTCAAACCAAGCCTTTTAATCATTTTCTGACTTCAGTTTTATTTTGTTTTTTTCTGGTTCTGAATTCATTTTTTTAAAATTGTGAAAAACAACATATATACAAAAAAGCAATAAATTTCAAAGTACACCACAACAATCTGACTTGAGTTTTAAACAATGAAACCTCTAGCTTTTATTCTGTTGCATATCTACTGGTGCTTTGCTGCACCAATCAACTTAACTATCAATTTAAGATTTTGTTATACAATGTTCAATTATTTACATGCAAAAAGATCTCAAGCTGTGGTGATAATCTTCTAAGTAATTCCAGCTGTAGAAGTTTCTGGTCCAAGTGTCTTCAGTGTAATGTGGATCACTTTCCAACCATGGTTTTTACCAGGATGGCCCCAGAAAGCTATTTTACAAATGTGCTCACGTTTGACCATAAACTCAAAGGACCAAGATTTAGGAAATATGATGAACTAAAATATTTTTCTGCAGCAAAACTCCTTTTCCTTACGTTCCTTTAACCCCCAATATTTGGGTTAGCTATAGAGAACCAGGAGCAATTCAATTGGTGTCCTCAACAAGAGGTATGAAATGCACACCAGAGAACAAAATGAAAACAGTTTAGGTAAAAAGATATTTGGCCTTCTTATAATTAATACAGAGGAGGAGCAAAACATGCCCTGGCCTAACCATGAAAAACCCTATAATATACCCCTAAAAGACAGCAGCCCATCAGCACCTACTTCAATGAAGGTTTATCTCCAATGGTAACTTTTAGGAGATAGTGCATTTGGCAATACAACTCCTAAAAAGGAAAATGACCTAAGCAATGTTTTCCAATTTCCATTAATCCGTATCAGCTATATTCTAGGAGAATGACTAAAAGTTTATAAGAGGAAGAACAGCTAGAAATAACAGATGCATACCTCAGTTCTTACTCCTGAGAAATATTGCAGCACTACCTAAAAAAAATCTTAAAATAATCCCAGCTAACCATCATTTTTCTAGGCAAAAGTTTAGATAAGATACCTAGCCTTGAGAAATAGTGCTTTTAATAAGTACTGAAAATACCACAAAATGTACATTTTTAAATTGATATAATTACTTTCAACCATTTTATAAAGATGGTGAGGAAAATGCAAGAAAAATTCAGTGGGCTGTTCAATTCTTCAAAAAGCTAGGCAAAAATGCAGGAGCCAAAATTTCAACCTGGAAATGATCTGGGATTCACAGTAAAAGAGAGAATGCATACATGGCTATCAACAATATTGGAATACAGGTTTTAAAACATGTGCATTTTCTTGATTTTTGTAAGGATTTTGTACAAAGAAGAAGTGCCATTTAAATTATATTTCAAATTAGGCAGGATATTTGGAAGAAAGTGTTATTTCCTGGAAATTTTTGGTCTTATAATCAACATTTACATAATTACATCCACAGGCAGGTTTTAGTTTTGTCAATACATAAAATGTTTATTGAGGGTCAAACACTGTTCAATGGTAAAAATAAAAAAGAACAAGAATTTCCTGGAGTCCATGTCTGGGCTCAGGAGCCAGTATTTTCTAACGATGTAACATAACTTAGGTATTTTCAGTAGCCTGTTCCTAGGAGGATGTATAAATGTTTATGTGATCAAAAATTTATGTTTGATCACAACTATCAGTAAATTTATTTTCTCAGTATCTGTTTGAATCATTGCTCCTTCCAATTTAGTATGCTGGTTTCCAAATAGGCTCCCCTGTTTATTCCCCGCGGACCAAGTTGTCAAACAGGAATAACGTCCTTACTCTTAAGATCATTTTAAAATAAAAGTTTAGATGGATAACAATTCCTAATGCTAATTTTCCTTCTCTTACAATCACTTTTACGAATACTGCCATTGCTGACAATTTTTGGAAGAACATGAGTCATATGCAGACACTTAAAGCTTTACACATTTTATTTATTTGTTCGTAATTAATTATTCGAGAAACGAGTACTTCCAAAATTTTAAGAAGCCAATCTGTGGCTTCTGGCAGAAGATCAGATCTGGAGAGAATCACTTACTCTGGTGACAAAGAAAAAGGCAAGCTTTTGAAGCACAGGAATCATAAAAGAGTGTTCAAGCTACATTTGTGGCAGTTTTAAAGGAAGAAGTGGGGCTTGGTTGCTTATCGAAAAGGATTCATTTGTAGTTTAAGGCTCTCATTCCCAAAAATAAGACATTTCATGACAGAGCAAAACAAAATCTTTCCAGTTTCCTTCCCTTATATACAATTGTGCTTCTCTAAATAAAGAATATTTTAATTATTCTACATATGGAAATCTTTCACTCCTTTTGAACATCTCTAGCATACTGAGTTATATATGAAAGGGCACATGGGGTCTACACACAATTATAAATCATGGCATGTACACAAAAGCTATGGTAGGGCAGGCTTGAAAATGGAGGAATATACATCCCTTATGTATGCAACAAAACTACATGCTTGTTGATAAATATTAAAATATTTAATATAAAATATTAAAAAGTGAGACCTTTGGTTTATTCCCCAATGCCATCTCTTCACATCGGATTTAGTTGATGTTACTCTAATCAGCACTTTAATTCACAAACTATTCAAAGAACATTAGCTCAACAATCATAATGATATATTAATATATTAGCACTAGCCAAAACATGGCTTCAAGATGTTGAAGTCTCTTTGCTAGAATTCAATAAAACAAAGCTTGCATATGAACTGAATTTCTTCAAAAGAAAGACATTGTTTTTCCTCCTCTAGAATCTCAGAATCAAGTAAAGGAAGTGGTGTTAAAAAAATTAAAGGCAATTATTTTTTTACAATTTAATGTAAAAAATGTTCTCCTTGGGAATATTTATGGCTTAAAGAGGAGACTTTAATATTTATAATAATAATTAGATTCACCAATTCCAACCTCAAATTTTGAACACTTTTAAAAACCAGATGTAATGAATGAATACCTTTACTCCCTCAAACAGCATATCGAAAGGGAAAAAAATGCTAGAAACGAGTATAATTCTGAACTATACATTTTATACTAGAAATAATCCCTCCAAGGCTACTGGTGGTTTCTACATTGCGTGGGAACAAACTTTTATTTAATATCAAATACTTTGGCCTATAGACAATAAAATGAAAGCACAAATTAACTGAAGCTGGTACCATTTCTATCTACAGTACAAGATGAAAAAGAAGCTTGTAATAAAATCTTTCTAATATCATATCCATAACTGTAATAAAATGTAGATTATTATTGAGTAATTACAAAAGCAAGATATGTTTTTCTGAGAAACTTTCAAATGAACAGGAGAATGGTCAAGAACCAGGCCATATATCTATCAGTCTCAAATCATGTCCTCACATGTCCCCATTGCCTCTTTCCCCACTCCCCTCCCTCTAAACCTAGGCTGGCACGATGATTACCCTCACTTGTTTTCTGTTCAGGAGAAGGAAAACAACTCAGGTTTCTTTTTTTTTTTTAACCTCCTCTTTATCTAGCTGGATATTGAATGATTCCTTTGACTTACAACTTTAACAATTTTTATCTCAGCTAAAGTGCTATGCTTTAGAAAAGGTCAGGAACACATCTTTCCCTTTTTGTACCCTAATGTCTAGGAAGTTTTGTTGGAGGGAAGAATATTCCCAAAATAAGGCTCAGCTGTGAAAGTGGACGGACTAAGGGATTAAGCCACCTGCACAAAATTGCCAGACAGTATTAGTAGGTGACAAAGGCAAATTCTCCCTGCTCTGTTTGCTAACTCATAACCAACAGTGACCCTGTTAGACCAGACAAACGATTCCTCAGCTGCTATTTCATTGCTAATGACAGACAAGAATATGGGACATTCAGCAATTAGAGTCTTAATAAATTTCAATGTATAGTTTAATAAGTACTGACATTTTCAACCCACAGATTCAAAACAATTTGATGGAATTTGCCAAGGGTAATGATTTTGTTGACATCTCTCTTTGCTCTTTGGGGAAGGACTTTGCATCCAACCCCTAAGGCTTCTGGTTTGAATCCCCGTGGAAGTGGGCATATGTTCAAGAGACTAATAATCTGTCCTTCTTGGACAATTTAGATAATCACATGGAATCAATTCTCCCTTAATGCTGACTTTACTCTGCTTAGCAGGTTCATAGGATGCAAAATGCCGAATGGAGGGACAGGGCAAGTGATCAAGACAGATTAATGATATGGAACTTTGCCTTTACATTCCCATCTTTAGAGCAGAAATGTTACTGAATTACTCATTTTGCTCAGTCAAGTTTCTTTATATGTGTCTTGAAATTTCTATAATAAATATTTGTATATGCCAATGACACAGAGGTGAAAACCTCCTGTTATTAGGACTATAACATCCATCAAATCTATCCCTCAAAACTCTGTTATTTTAAAATCAAACATTCTGTAGCACAAAACCAATATTCCACTCGTTTCCTTTTTACCACCTGACATAGACACTAGTGTGGCAATGGTTTTTCCTAGCCTAAGGATACTACAGGCAGATTTTATAAGTCCATGGCAGTAGCATTTTTCTTGTAATAATAACACTGTGCTAGTAGTTTTCTAAATATTGCCACAATCCTCAAAATAAAAAGAAGGTGAGCAGGGCAAAACGTGTCTTCCTTTATAAGGCAAAAGAAAGGACAATAAATGATTTAAAATGCAAGTGATTAAAGAAAAGAGCATTTAGATTGAGAAAAAAAAAAAAACAAACATGAGTTTAAAGTCCTTAATTGTAGCCTGAACTAAAATACAATCTTCTTCCATACTTATTTGGCACCAGACTGTTGTATTCCTCCTGATGGTTCCAGTTTCTTCATTTATTAGTAGAGTCTGTGTCTTCAGACCATTTAAATCCCAATTTATCTCCAGATACACAAAATCAAAGGCATTTTTTTCTTCATTATATACCAAACATGTTTAAAGATAATAGATCATTTGGCTACGCAAAGGCATTGCAAAAGAACTTCACCTCATTTCTCTTTCCCTTTACTTAAGTTTTGCCATAGAACAGTGTTCATATGGAAAAAAAAATCATGAGCTCACTGAAGATACTCAGCCCAAGAACTTAATCTTGCTGCTGCTTTCAACGTGTGAAAAGGAACAGAGCCCAGGAATTTGAAAAGACTACACACACACACACACACATTTTACTTATTTACTAATATAAATACATTATATATACATATGCATATAGAAATAAATTACTCATTTTTCCCCTATATTTGGCATAAGTGGTGGAGGACAAAGAAAGGGAAACAGTTCTACATCCTTACGTGACAGAACATTTTAGTCACTCATTTCTGAACAACGGTGACCTAAAAAGATTACTTAACAAATCTTTGGCTAATCCAGCCTGTGAAGATACAATAATCACAGCAGCTCCCTATTTTCTCCCCACATAAGTGAATAAATAAAAAAGCAAAAGCTAACATTTTTCTACTCTGGTAGGCTGAATAATGGCCCCCAAAGATATTACATGGCAAAAGGGATTTTGCAGATGTGATTAAATTAAAGATTTGAGATGGGGAGATTATTTTGGGTTATTAGGGTGGGTTCTAAATGTAATTACATGTGTCCTTATAAGAAGGAGATCTGAGGACAGCAGAGATGGAATGAATGAGGAATGAAAGAAGATGCGAAACTACTGGCTTTGAAGATGGAGGAAGAGGTCCTGAGCCAAGGAATGCACCTCTAGAAGCTGGAAAAGAAAGGGACATAAATTCTCTCCTGGAGCCTCCAGAGGGAGAAAAGCCTTGCCAAAATCTTGACTTCAACCCAATGAAACTAATTTTGTACTTCGACCCTCCGGAACTATAAGATAATAAATGTGTGTTGTTTTAAACCAGTAGGTTTGTGGTAATTTGTTACAGCAGCTATAGGAAACTAATAACACAGATTAAAATTTTAAAATACTTTGTTCACCAAGATCACCTTAAGGAAAGTAAATATTCAAGGAAAAAAAAACTAAGAAAATTATTTGCAACATATACAAATGACAGAAGATAAGCATCCGCTACACACAAAAGGTTCTTCTGAAATAGTAAGAGGACAAACCACAATAACGAAGTTGACAAAAAATACAATAAGACATTTCATGAATGGCTCCTAAATAAATGAAGTTCAATCTCACTATTAACTATGGACACGTAAATTAAAATCACAGTAATTTTATCTTAAACCGATCAGATTTGCTGGCATTTAGAATTAGGATTCACACACCCTGGGGAGAAGATATCTGATTCCAACCATTTGGCAATGTGGTTTGGCTCTAAGAGAGCTGCACAAGCAAATACCCTATGACCCAAGTGATCTCACTCCCGGGTGCACACCTCGGAGAAATACACGTGTATACTGGAAGCCACATACAACTGCATTCATATTGAAAGATGGTAATACCCACTAAATACTGGAAACAACACAAAAGTCCATCAATATTAAATACATTGTGGTCTGTTGGAACACAGTGGAAAATGGATGAATTACAAATTATGCACATAAAAACAATGTTGAATGAAAACAGCAAGTCATAGAAGAATACAAATGATAAAATTCCAATGTTGTCTATTCAAAAATAGACAACATCAAACACTGTATTTTTAAGGAGGCCATACTATGAAGACAAGCAAAAGAATGATTTTCACAAAACTCAGGATATGGGTTATCTCTGGAAGGGAGAGAGGAGGGTGGAATCAGCATAGAGACTTCAGGGAGATTTAAAGTCTACTGATAATATCTATTTCTTAATCTGGAAAGTGGAATAGGAGGGTTTGATTTTTTCAACTGCACGTACACTAAGTACAGTCTTTCATATGTGTGTGATATTCACAAATAAAACATTTAACTACAAAAATTCAATACACAACTCACCAGAATTGTTATAATAGCAAATCTGATGTCCTGTCTAAGATTGACCTTTCTATTTTAATTGTTCGTTATTGATTACTGAAAAAGTTATGGGTCTTACAGACAACTATAAGACCACACCCAATATGCTTATGCCATTTAAAATGTTAACTGAAACACATTTTTAAAATGTCCATACTGGCACATAACATTTCAGTTTATTTAAAATGTGAATTTGAAAATATACCCCCTTTAATGTCTTTAGATACTTAATTTTGTTTAGATATTAAGTCATTTATATTCTCAAATATTTTACCCTTTAATCAAAGCCAAATTTACAAATCCCCCAAAACAGGATTAAAAGCTACAAATACCAACATCTAAAAAAATTCCAGAGGAAACCCTGATAAGATTTAGACTTTAAACCGGTCTTTATTTCTCCTCAGTACACAGAGTCGCAGGCTACTTTACTGCTCTTCTGAGAAATCGTTCATAAGATGAGTTACAGCTGTGATAATGTGGTCATTTGGAGGAATAAAACCCCTGAGGGGAGACCAGATTCAGAGAGAGATTCAACAACTGATGAACGTAGGAGTTTTTATCTAACTGAATGGTTGTACATTTTAGGGGGGAAAAAAAAGTGGTATTGCTTTTCAAGCTTCTAGAATTTTCTTCTGCTTGAGGACTGTGCTGGGAGTGAAGGGAGTGGGACTGAGGTCACAGAAATGCACAGAAAGTAACCCCCCAAGGATACCAACCATCAGACAGTGGAGTTTCCATTCAACCCGCTCAAAGAAATGAGAGAAAAATATATGGAGTTGACTACAATTTGTTGAACGCACTCCCTACTGCGTGATGCCACAGTCCAGGAATCCCTTCCTGGTTGTCATTTCTCATCGAATCTCCCAGGAAATATGTTAAACATGCAGAGTCCTGAGGCCCAATTTCAATCTGCTGAATCAAAATCTCTGGGGGTTGTACACAAGAATCACCTAGTAATGCTGACATACATTAAAATTTAAGACTCTATAAAAAAGGCTATAAGCCACAAGATGGCACAGGTATATTTGTCTTTTTCAGTATTAAATTGAGAGCCAATATAAACCAGTTTGGCTGTTTATGGACTAAGTCCTTCTGACTATTCATATCAGCACCACACCAACAGCTAAATACTGTAAATTTTACCTTCTCCTTATACACCGAACGTCAAATACTGCAGCCAGCAAGCAGCTAAAAGGTATTCAATAAATAATTAAATACTGAGAAGGCCAGAAAAATAGCCTTAACAGAGGAACACATATCATGTACCAAATATTATTTTGATATAAGATCTAAAATGATTACTACATTGAAATGATTTATTTTCATAAAAAATGCCAATTTACCCAGAATCCAAAAACCTAGAAAATGCACATACTTATTACTTTTTTTTTTGAACACACATTATCTTTTTAGTCCTAATTCCAAGATTTTCCATACTGAAGAACTTGAAGCAATAGCAAAAAATATGGTTTGTGAAACTGTAGCTGTGCTACTCAGAACATAATAGTGAGGTTGATTTGAGATGTGAAAAGGGGCACCCAGAGGGAAGAGGGAAGAGGGAGTACTATCAGACCGTGAGTCTCCAGAAACTGGGATTTATAGGGCAGAAGCAGAGGTAAAGGGATTAATTCAGGCCAGAGGTTTTCTCCTTTGACTGCACGTGAGACTCACTTGGGGAACTCTTTAAAAACGTCAATCACCTGGCCCTACTCTTGTTTTAATTGATCTGGGGTGGGGCCAAACATTTTTAAAAGTTCCTAAGGAGATTCTAATGGGCAGGCAGGGTTGAAAACTAACTGCAGGCAAATTAAAAATCAGATTGTTTTCTACCATAAATGTACACAGAAAATTGTATGGAGATTCTGAAGAGTTCAAAAACTAGGCTGCATTGTGGGATCAATCTGTTAACTCTTGAATCAACCTCCAAGGATAATGTCTGGGAACCTGCAGGCTTCTGCACTGTGATGCATAGACAAGGCTCATACTTACAGATGCAAAAATCAGAGACTGTTATTTGATTCAAGGCAGAAAAAAGAAGAACCTTCTCTCCACCATTTCCAACTTCACATCCTTAAATAATTTTCCAATCCTGCCTAAAACACTTCAGGTGAAAAATTATTGGAAGGTATAATAATGCACTCTTCTGACAATTTCCAAACTTTTATAAGAGGCAATACAAATTATAAGTTAAGAATTTGAGTTTTGTAATCAGACATCTCTAGGTTCAAACTCCTAAAACAGTGGTCATACTTAAAACTAGGGAATGTCCCTGGGACACAACCCTCTCCCCTCCAATATGCTTCCAGGTTAGATGGCTTGCGAAACTGTGGGTCTGACCTTATCTCTTTTCACTGAGCCTAGATATGACCTCAGAGTCCTTCTTAACACAGCATTCCAGATTTATCAGGAACAACAATCAAGATGAAAACTATTTTCCATCCATACTCTAAAAACTATTTATTGCCAGGAAGTCCAGCAAACAAATATTTCTTCCATAAGACAAAGTTTTGGTACTAAAAAAAGATGACTAACTGTCCCCCTCACCCAAAATAAATAGTTAAGAAAAAAATGAGTGATATTGAATGATAACTGCTATGCAGACAGAAAAAAACAATCTGAGTCTTGTTGTCACATGTGGCAGGGATAGAACCAGGAAAGACATTAAATTTAAGATATGATTTCCAAGAAGAAGTGGAGATGGAAGCAAATTCAGAAGAGGAGAGGCAATTTTCCAGAATCATTATTGGCAGAGTCCATCATTTATAGTTTTCTGAAAGCCCATAAAAGAATACTTCTACATGGGAATTTCTACTTTGTCTATATTCGTTCCCTAAGCTGACCTTTAACTTCAGAATTTAGAACTTATTTACAATTACACTCTTTAAACTGTTAAGTAATTTACTCTGTGTTTATTTTCTAAATAACTTACTATTCCCCTACCCCTCCAACATATTCCCTTTCAGATGTCATCAAAACTATTTGTTATGCCTAAAAACATTATGTTTCTCTAAACGTTATTCAGTATGTAATGTCCTTAAAAATCATATAAAAACCTATTGGAGGGTAATTCTAGGTGTTTTAAAATTGAAATAGTTCCTAAGTAATTAGTATTAAAAATACAGGATTTGAACTATTTATAAAATTCAGAAAGCATCTATCAGTTTTAATGCTGAATAAGTTCCTCAGAAATATATTTTTTTAGGAAAGTAACTGAGGAGAGTTAGGGAGAAGAGAGGCATCAAATGGGAAAGTCATTATGACCATGATACCTCCATGATGGAGGTGACTAAAATGGACTAAAGCTGTAGGAATAGAGAGGAGATGGTAGACACAAAATGCCCAGGACATTACAATATATTAAAAATGAGGAGCAAAGTTTAGGTATAAAAGGACCTCAGGATACCAATTGTTAAGGTAGCTTGGAAAATCTGAACATTTCAGCCCCTCCCAGGGTTTGAAGAATGGCTTGGAAGTCTTTCATGGGTTAAACACGAACAAATATGCCTCAAAATCTACCCCAAAATAGTAACTGACTTTCAAGCATACTGTCACTGGGTTCTGAAGAGGCAGTGAGCCCCAAAGCTTTGGAATGCATTTCCCAGGTTGACATGGAATTGTGAGGTCTCAGATAACTAGAGCACGTTCATGATTCACTTAGTGACAAAGTGGCAGCCTCATATTGGGCAACTGAGCTATTTAATAACCTGTTCTCAAGAGTTATTTAACAAATTAACTCCTGCCAGAAAAGACCTTTGACATTTTGAGAGGATGTTTAGTAGTTCTTTTATCTTTTGTGTACAGAAGTTCTAGAAAATCCAGTTACATTGCTTGCCAATCCACCACTAGCATGCAGAGAACAAACACTTCTTAAATACTGGTGTTTTATTCCCCTCAACAGTAGTTAGAGCAAAAATCATAACAACAATAGTGAAATAATTCTTCTAAATCAGGCATATTTAGAGCTGCAAAATGGTGGAAGGGGAAGCTCAGAGAGAGATTACTCATGTAAATGGAAACACAAGGCAGACCTCCCTATCCTGTAATTTGAATTGCTTCTTGCATCTTTACATAACTACAATTAGCAAGCTCTTACCAGGTTTCTGACCCCATGCCAGGCAATTTATCTTTACCATTTCATTAAATCTTTACGATTAATCTTATAGATTGATATTATTTAATTTCACACATGAGATTCAGTGAAATTAAATAACTTGCCCAAGACCACAAGCTAGTATAGATTCAATGGTCTTTCTTAACTTTCAGACAAAAGAATAATGGTAATAAGCAACAAGTACATCAAATGTAAAATATTTAATATGCAAAATGTTATTAAAAAGAATCAAAGCTTCTGAGATGGATCAGAGTATAAAAGGGAAATCAATTGCAAATGGAAAATAAATGCCATAATGACTTTATTTTGAGTTCACTACCAGTAGAACAACACTGCTATTTCAAAACTTAAATAATGCAATTTATTTTGCTAGTGCTTACGGGTCAAAATCATAAAGCTGGCTAAAAAAAGCAGATGCAATTAATTTAAATAAGTGTTTTAAGAAATGTTCGCATTCACTGGCAACATCCACTATATAATTAGCTCAAATATTCAGATTAAAGTGGATATCTTAACAATGCATAAGGAATAATGTCCAAAATCCAGTAAAAGTACATCCAGGATGTACTTTTGATGCTTCTAAAAGTGTATCACATACTTAGAAAAAATAAATAAGAAAGATCTAATGTCACATTTTAAAAATTCACCTTTATATAATCAACAGTAATGTTGCATAATTTATTTTCAAAAATATTTAATGCTGAAACATCTAGAGCTATGGGGAAAAAGAAAGAATACAAGACAGGAATATAGGAAATCATTATGCAAAACTATGGAGGCTGGGTGTCCCTATTTTAAAAAGGCTGGACTAGATTATCTTTAGAATTAATTTAATAATTAATGATTTCTAAATACACAAATATAAGCAGTATTATCACTGATATCCTTTCCTTTTTCTTCTTTCTTAAAGAATCTTCCAGAAATCCCATATATGTATGATTCATTATTTTAAACCAAGTCTAACTGCCATTTCTCAAATCAGACTTTCTTTAAAAAATTAGAACAATCAATAATTTAGAGTTTATGTTTAGCAGCTGTCTTTTATTTTCAATTATGTAAAAATTAAGCATAGTTTGTATTTATTAAAATAAAACATAGGTCAAGTGGTTCAACAACCAAGAAAAAACTTGGGAAGGCATTTTTAACAAAGTCTGCCCACCCAGAAATTAAAAAGAGCAAAGGTGATGTACAGTAAAGCCTACAAAAAGCTAAAGAAATATGTGCTCATTCCCACAAATCTAGTGCTCAAATCTGGAGCTTAAGTGACAATTTATCTTTTTCCCTCAGAAGCATACCGTGGTGATTTGGAGCTCAATACCCCAGAAAAACATGTTCTTAAAACTTAATCCCCTACTGTGGGTGTGTACATACTGTGAGTAAGATCTCTTCAACATGATGCTTCAGTTAATGTGTGCCCCAAATTAATCAGGTTTCAGAATTTTTTCTTCATTAGAGGAGTTATGGGTCTACAGAATAATCATGTATAAATACAGGATTCCCATATATCGCCCCACAATGAACACCTTTCATAGTGTAGAACATTTGCTACAACTGATGTTAACACATTTTTATTTTTGCACTAAATCATTAAAGTGTATAGTTTAAATTAGGGGTTCACTGTTTCTGTAGTATAGTTGCATGGATTTTTAAAAGTTTTTTATTCTGTTACCATATACACAATCTAAAATTTCCACTATTAATCATATTCAGATATATGTTTCAGTGTTGTTAATTGTGTTCACAATGTTGTGCTACCATCACCACCATCCATTATCAAAACATTTCCATCATTCCAAAATCAGTGAGATCATGCATTATTTGTCCTTTTGTGTCTGGCTTATTTCACTCAAGATGATGTCTTCAAGGGTCATCGATGTTGTCACCTGTATCAGAACTTTATTCCTTTTTATAGCTGAACAATATTTCATTGTATGTATATACTACATTTCATTTATCCATTCATTGGTTGATAGACATTTGGGTTGCACCCATATTTTCACAATTGTGCATAATACCAGGATGAACATTAGTGTGCAGTTATCTGTTTAAACCCCCACTTTCAATTCTTTCTGGTATATGCCTAGTAGTGGAATTGCCAGGTCATATGATAGTACTATTTTTCTGAAGAATGCCAAACTACCTTTCACAGCAGCTGCACAATTTTCTATTGTAACAAGCAATAAATGAGTATTCTTATTTCTCCACATCTTCTCCAACACTTATTTTCCATTTTTTTAATAGCAGCTGTTCTAATGGGTATGAAATTATATCTCATTAATGGTTTTAATTTGCTTTTCCCTGATGACGCTGAGCATCTTTTCAGGTGTTTTCTGGCCATCTGTATATTTTCTTTGGAGAGATGTCCATTCAAGTCTCCCCCATTTTAAATTGGATTATTTGTCATTTTGTTGTTAACTTGAAGGATTTCTTTATATATACTGGGTATTGATCCTTTATTGGATACGTGACATACAAATATTTTCTCCAGTTGGGTAGGTTATCTTTTTATGTTCACAATAAAGTCCTCTGAAAAACAAAAAGTTTTTACTTTGTTGAGGTCCCATTTATCTATTTTATCTTTTGTTGCTGTGCTTTGGGTGTAAAGTTTAAGAAACCACTACCTACCACAAGGTCCTGAAGATGCTTCCCTATGTTCTCTTCTAGGAGTTTGATAGTTTTAGCTCTTAGATTTAGGTCTTTGATCCATTTTGAGTTGAGTTTTGCATATGGTGTGAAGTAGGGGTCCTCCTTTTTTTTTTTTTTTTTAGCAAATGGAGTTCCAGTTTTCCTAGCACCATTTAATTGAAGAGACTATACTATGCCACCTTGTCAAAATCAGTTGCCCATATATATAGGGTTGAATTGAGCTCTCAGTTCAATTCCATTGATCTATATGTCTATCTTTGTGCCAGTTATGCTTTTTTTTTTCATTACTGTGGCTATGTAATAAGTTTTAAGATTGGGTTGTGAGTCCTCCAACTTCATGCTTCTTTTTCAAAATGGCTTTAACTATTTGGGACCACTTACCCTTCCATATAAATTTGATGATTGTCTTTCCATTTCTGTAAAGGAGGTTGTTGGACTTTTGCTTGAAATTGCACTGAATCTATAAGTCAATTTGGACAGTATTGACATCTTAATGATAGTCTTCTATTCCATGAACTTGGAATAACTTTCCATTTATTTTAGTCTTTTAAAATTTCTTTTAGCAATGTTTTTGTCATTTTCTGCATATAAGTCCTTTCATTATTAGTTAGATCTATTTCTATATATTTGAATATAATTGTGAATGGAATTTTTTTATTGATTTCTTCTTCCAACTGTTCATTGCTTATATATAGAAACACAATACATTTCTGGATGTGGATCTTGTACCCCGTCACCTTGCTGAATTCATTTATTAGCTCTAGGAGATTTTGTTGTGGATTTTTCTGGATTTTCTTTGTATAAGATCATATCATCTGTAAATAATGAAAATTTACTTCTTCCTTTCTAATTTGGATGCATTTTATCTCTTTTTCTTGTCTAATTGCTCTGACAAGAACTTCCAGTACAATGCTGAATAACAATGGTGATCGTGTGCATACTTGTCTTGGTCCTGACTTATCTGGCTCTCAAATTTTTTTGTATGCTGTATGGTGGGGGTCACATTTCATCTTTTTCCATGTTAATATTCCTTTATTGAAGCACCATTGCTGATATTTTTTTGAGTTAGTACACGGGCTGGGACTCAATTGCCCTCATTTTTGAAAGAGAGTCTTGCTGGATAAAAATTTTGGCTGGCATTTGTTTCCTTTTAGCACTTTAAGCATTTTCAACACACTGCCTTCTTGCCTCCATAGTTTCTGATGAGAAATCAGCACTTAATCGTATTGGGGCTCCCTTGTATATAATATGTTGCTTTCCTCCTGCAGCTTTCAGAACTCTTTCCCTGTCCTTTGCATCTGATAGTGTAATCAATAAATGATGGGATTTATTTTTCTTCATGTTTATGCTATTTGGTGTTCTCTGAGCTTCTTGGATGTGCATATTCATGTCTTCTTTGTGCTAAGTGTGGGAAGCCCTCTGTTATTTTATCTTTGACTATTCCTTCTGCCCCTTTCTCTCTTTCTTATCCTTCTTGGACACCCATAACATGTATATTGGTGCACTTTATAGTGTTTCATAGCTGTCTTAGGCTATTTTCACTTAAAATTTTTTTTTTTCTTTTCTGCTCCTCAGCCTGACTTATTTCAAGTGTCTTGTGTTCAAGTCACTGGTTCTTTCTCTTCAAACCCCCTGAGCATTTTTTTCTCAGTAATTGTGGTCTCCAATTCCAGTTGTTTTGTTTGGTTCCTTATTAAAATTTCAATCTCTTCACTTAGACTCTCATATTGTTCATTCATGGTTTTCCTGATATCCTGTAATTCATTCTCTGTACTTTCCTTCATCTCCTTAAGCAATTTTAAGATAATTTTTTTAAAAGGCTTTGTTTGGTATATCTACATTGTCGTCATCTTCAATGCTGTTTGCTGTATTTTATCCTTTTCCTTTGGACAGCAATCATTTTCTGTTTCTTTGCTTGTCTTGTACCCTTTTGTCGCACACTGCACATTTTTTAATATTTTAAAATGTTAAATCCAGGATATACTCCCTGGGATGTCTGTTTTTTTTTTGGTTTTGCAACCAGCTGGTGATAAGACAGAGATTTTCTTGAACTTCAGCCCGCTTATCAGGGCGGTCTGCACAAGGCAAATGCAGTTTGCAGGGTTTTCTCTTTCTTGCTGGGCTTCTGTCATGTCCTGGGCTTTTGCTTGTTAATAATTTTGAAATTTTCCTGTTTACAGGAGTTTGGTTGGCCCCTCTGTTTCCCCAGGGACAAACCTCCCTTTCCTGGTTATCCGAAGCCAGCAGGCTTTGTCTGAGATTGTTAGCCTGTATAATTTGCTTGTTTTGCTATGCTGTATGGTGGGGGACACATTTCATTTTTTTTCCCATGTATCTCACTATTGCAGCACCATTTGTTGAATTTTGTTTCTTTGGTTTTTTGTTCGTTTGTTTGTTCACTTGTTTTTTGGGCAAGTGCATGGGCTGGGAATCGAACCCCAGTCTCCTGCACGGCAGGCGAGAATTCTACCACTGAACTACACTCCTTGCACCTCTCTCAAGCCTCTATAGTTTTTTACAGTCCTGTTGCCTCACCTAACAGATTAAGTGGTTTCTATATTCATATTAGACTTTCTGAAATATCACTTATATAAAAAACAGAGCTAGAAATACAAAAATGGACAAAATGGTCTCTAACCATATGACATTTTAAAGTAATGTAGCTATTATTTAATCTGAACATAATTACTTAACAATACTTTGAAAATAAAATTATAATTCATAGTATTATGCATAGCCATTTATTATATCACATTATTTTAGTCACCTAAATACAGCTTCAGGCACCTCATTAGATGGTTCACCAATTGGCAACCCTTTCCTCTGCCACCTCTTCATCTTATTACATAAATGAAATGTTTGAGAACTGTTGCTTACCATTTAGCACAAATTCTGAATTATGATAGCACTTTTTTGATTTATGTGCTTTCTAAATCTGAATTTAAAAAACAACTATTCACATAACAAAAAATTTTTCAATGACAGATCCTCTCAGTGCAGTGTTTGTGCTAAACAGAAGTACCCGTTTCTTTGCTTGACTTCCAAGAGTTTCGCTGTCAGGAATTGGAATGGGGACAGCTTTCATGTTGCAAAAAGAGGTCAGTATACTAGACAAAGAGTGGGGCCTCAGGACTCCCAGTGACTATTTGCATAGCTCTCTAGGGAAAATGCTTTTCAAGAGTAGGAAAAGAAAAATATAAATGGGCCAGAAGGTCAGGTTTTAACCTGCTAACTTAGTCCACTGGCTCCTCACATTTGGCAATGGCCTGTGCAGCACTTCCACTTATACACAGTT
The DNA here is from genome assembly GCA_004026745.1 of Myrmecophaga tridactyla. Classification (NCBI taxonomy): domain Eukaryota; kingdom Metazoa; phylum Chordata; class Mammalia; order Pilosa; family Myrmecophagidae; genus Myrmecophaga; species Myrmecophaga tridactyla. The sequence continues at coordinate 56,922 of PVIY010007793.1, read as the reverse complement.
ACTTATTGATCCAAATACCAGAAAGGGATTACTAAGATAAGTAATTATTTGGAACAAATTTATTTATTTATATTCTCCTTTTCTGGAACATTTTTTTAGATATATTCTGTCAAATTGTAAGTAGGAACCATTTGTCCTATCTGCTTTCCCCTACAAGAATCTCAACTTTTCAATTTTATTTGGTAAACATTGCCATTTTTTTTAATTTTAAATAAAAATAGTTAAGATATTTAAAATTCTAAAACATATATGTTTACTTAGTTCAGGGAGTTGGTAAAAGGGAATAATATCAGAGTTGTGGTGATGGGCAATGCCACAACTTAATATGAACATAGGGCTATTCTGTTCTTAGAATACTTAAACCATAGAAATGTAACAGCATACTAAAGAGGAGAAGCAACTGTGCAGAGCAACTACCAATCTAATCAACTTTACTCTCAGATAGCAAGGTTTGATAAACTAAAAACAAAACCTAAAACTTTTATAAGCTATATATAACTTCAGATTTCTTTTAAAAAAAGACTAGATGGATGGATGGATGGAGAAAGGAGGGAAGGAAAGAAGGTAAGGAATACAAAAAGCACAGAAGTAAACAGTTATATACAACAAACTGCTGTCATGGCTAAACTTCTAATTTCACTTTCAAGATTCTTTAAATTCTTATACATTATTTACTGCTTCTTAATTCATAATTCAGAGATTTGCCTAGTGGTATAAATAGTATGCAATATTAATTCAGTTCATAACATGGTGAGAGTGCTTCTTCTGAAATATTTGGTGTCCTCTCTAAAATATAAGTTTTGATTGTAACTAATTGGTTATGACTAAAAAGCTTTGGAAATCATTTCAAAGACAAAGTTATTCACACATGAGAAACTTATATCTGTGCCTATATGTCTCACTTCATTCAACCATTTGCAGTCCTACCAAGTCAGTCTTTAAGGAAAAAGAAAACTTGCATCATACTTAGTGCCTTTAGGTAAACAAAAGGGCTTTGCAAGTAGTCAAGATTCAGCTCATTGTAAAATATCTTACCATAATAAGCCATCCATAATAAATAATGTGATATATGATATACTTCATGGGCTTGCAGAATGAAAGACTGATACCACAGTGAAATACAGAAAGGAAAATTATTATGAAAATTAGTTGACTAAAGGAAAAAAAATGATGATACCCTCAAAACTATAGTTAAATACTCAAAAAGCCACATAGGAGAAAAATGATTTGGGTATTGGTTTATCAATTGGTAATGGGCTTTATTAAGTGAGTATGTTGCTTTCTAAGTACACTGACTTCATTTTGAAGGGGTTATATTAAATTTATAGATCTATTGTAATATTATTTTAAAAATCACATAACAGCCCATCTCAGTTTTATTAGCATACAGAGATGCCAGCAGTTTTTGTAAAGTTTTGTAAAGCTTACTGAGTAATGCTATATCTTTTTTTTTTTTTTAGAACCACCAAAAACATATATCTTAGTTAGCTTAACCACAGGCATATTTCAATAAAGGATTCAAATAATCATTGTAAAACCTGTATTTGCACAGTAAGTTTCATAAACCAATTTAAAATTGAGGCAACAAGGAAAAAGACTACAGATACAGATATCAGAGTTTCTTAGATTCTAAAATATTAAACACTATTTCAAATACCATTTGATTACCTATCAAAACTGTGTATGTTCTCAAAATATCAAGTAGAAAGCTATTACAAATATCAACTTTGCTATAGTAGTGACCTATGTTACTAAACATTTTCAAATTTTTTATTTCAGGAATTTATTTTATCCAATATTACTATAGATGCCTATAGTTGTGTGGGGTTGTTTTGTTTTGTTTTTTGCCATTTTTGCCACTCAAAGCAAGAAAGCAAAAAGCAATAATTTTCAAAGCACACTTCAACAAGCAGCTACAGAACAGGTCCTGGAGTTTGTCACGGGCTACCATTCCCTCATTTCAGATTTTCCCTTCTAGCTGCTCCAAAATACTGGAAGCTTTACCAGATAATGAAATCATACAATATCTGTCCTTTTGCAACTGACTTATTTTACTCAGCAGTATGTCCTTAAGGCTCATCCACAAATGTCATGTTTAGGGACATCATTTTGTCTTATTGTAGCATAATATTCCATCGTATGTATAAACCACACTTTGTTTATCCACTTGTCTGTTGATGTGCACGTGGATTGTGTCGATCTCTTGGCAAGTGTGAATAGTGCCACTATGAACATCGTGGGCAAATGTCTGTTCATGTCACTGCCCTCAAATCCTCCGGGTACATACTGAGTATTGGTATTGCTGGGTCATGGGGCAACTCAATATAAAGTTTTCTGAGGAATTGGCAAACTGTCTTCCACAGTGGCTGAACCTTTATACACTCCCACCAGCAGTGAATAAATGTTCCAATTTCTCCACATCCTCTCCAACATCTCTACATTTCTTTTGTTCTAAGTTTCGGTCTACTATGAATAAAGCTGCTATGAATAAATATAAAGAAAACACAGGCCTACTTTAAGGAATTATGTCGTTACATTTGTCTATTTGTAATACAATGCTGAGAAAACAATAAAAGTTCTCATTTTAGCATGATGAATTCAGGGTATTTTAGCACGATTAATACAGGGAACATTTTTAGGAAAGTCATTCAAAGATCAGAGCCATCTAGTGGCAGTGCGGGACAATGGTTATGACATCACATTAAAGTGAACATAACAGCATGAGTAAATATCATCAACAAACTAAACTAGGCAGAAAGAAACAAAATGGTTCTGATTTTCAGGAAAAAAAAAGGAATACATTAATGTAAAGGCCAGCTATAAAAATGCATAATCTTTATGTAATATGGTTCCTATTTTGCAAAATCAAAAAGACCAAAACAAGAAATACATACAAATGCACACACAAATGCAAGATGGAAGAAACCAAACCAGAATGTTAACAATGCTCAAGTCTGAGAGATGGGATTAAGAGAACTGTTTTGCCCCCTTCTTGGTGCTTTTTTGCATTTTCCTTAGTAAAGTCAGTTTATTTTTATCATTAGAAAATACAATATTTCAAAATAATCTTGCCAGGTGGCAAAAGAGATACTTTATCTCTTTTCCTTTAGTATTCCTTTTATTCCAATTCTAATTTTCACTTTTAAAAATCTTCTTGATAGACAGATAAGTTATACTTAAAGTAAATAATATCTCATTTGTGAAATAAAAAAGGGCACATTTGTAAACTGAAATTTGACATCTTGTTTCATATTTATCTTTTGTGCACTTGGTGAACCAACTGGTCAGAACTCACCAGAATTTGCTACAAGGTTATTTTAACAGCAATGTTGATTTTAAAAGTCAATCATAATCATCATCCCTTTTACTTAGTGGGCTGAAACAAAGTTGAACTAATATTAATATAGATAATTAGGAAGAAAGTAGACAAAAATGATTATTTTAATCTAAACTTTCTAGATATTTTAGGCTACTATGTTTCATATATCTGTTTAACAACTAGAAAGAAGGAAAATAATGTAAACGCACTATATAGGTCAAGGTTTCCAAAATTTCAATTATTCACATACCAATCACTTTCATGCTATATTATGAACAAACCACCTATATTATTGTATACTTAATATTTTTCTGTCAATTGAAGTTTTCTTCAACTGGATTGATTTTTTTTAAACATTTCATTACTAAAATAAAAATCAGTAACACTTTACATAAAGTATAAACTGTTATGTATAAGTATGTAAGTATAAAGTACCATAAAATTCAATTCAATGAGAAATAATGCTATGTCATGAAATTCTAGCAAGATCCTATTTCTGGAAAAACACCTTGTGCTTGAGGTCTGTTCTCCTTATTACAAACAAGATCACTAAGTGTTAGAGGGATGCTAAAGGAACAGTAACACCATACTGAGACTTGCTCCCCTAACTGCAATCAGAAGGATTAGAGCAGAACTGAAAGAAAAAAATATTTAATTAATACATACTGTCTACAAGCATCTCTGGTTGCATCTAAACTAATGTTTTATGTCGCTACTTGATACATTTCAAGAAACACGGTAGTATATTATAGTAGGCATGCATTATCAGAAATGACATTGTTCTAGAGTCTGAATGTTCTAAATGACTGAGGGAGGGCAGTGCTTGACTATCTGAATAGGAGTAGTGAGCCAAAAAGGTGGAAGCTACAAAACAACTCTGAGACCACTAACTCCCATCATCCCACATAAATGGATAAACAACACAGTATTTTAAAACAATCTGGCTGAAAACATCTTTTCTATTAACATACGTTTTAAGAAGGCGTTTTTAATAACCCCAAGAAGGCTACTAATTATTTCCCATATTAATAAAATATCATTAGATTGTTCTAATTAATCAATTATGTGAATCCTACATTAACATAAAGAACATTAACTTCCAAATTCTGTAATTTACCCAAATTTGTGCTTGTCTTTATCTTGCCTTCTTCTGATAAACCATATATGATATACCATAGAGAAGTATGCATACCTTGCTTCTAGTACCCTATTTCTCCAACCATTCACTTCATAACAATATTATGCTTTAATAAATTACAGTATATGCTTCCAGCAAATGAATTGTCATTATTGCAGATTATGTATTGGCAGGCCAATTATTAAAGTAAACAGATATGAAATAAGGAAATGACAAAAAAAAAATGAACGAACACTTGTGCAGGTCGTCTATTGGCTGTCAAACACACACACACCTTTCTGTTTCACAGAAGGCTGGAAGACTCCAAACTACATTTTCTTATTCTGGGCTAGCTGGCTTCTTGTTCTGCCAAAGGGACTGGCTATAGATTGGAAGGTGGAAGGAAAGAAACATGTTTCTTTCTTTCTTTTTTTTTTTCTGGCTTCTGGCAGAGCTAACAGAATCAGGGGGTTACTAAGAACCATTGCAGGTGACTGGCATCCAGCCACACAAGCAGCAGCAGAAATAGCTGCACCTTTAGCAAGTCAGCATCTGGCATAGTTTTTTGTTTGTTTGTTTTTTAATAGTAGCTCATATGCTTTATTTTTGCACTTAGGCTCTTTCTGGGGGGAGGGTGGCTGTTCATAGGCTGGGAATCAAACCCAGGGTCTCTGTCACGGCAGGCTAACATTCTACTTTAGCAGTTTTGTGGCCCCCAGAACTGGGTGGTAGCAGCTTTTTAAGCTTTAAGTAACAATCCTTTCTTCCCTTTGCACCTCCAGTCCTGTTGATACCTTTCTAATTGATTACCTGCCTTCAATCCCTGTTCACTTTAGAGTGGGTTCTGACTGACTGACCAACCACTACTGATACACAAGAAAACGGGTACAAATCTAAAGCACTTCCTCTTCCTATCATTAGTAACATTAATTTGGAAAGTTTAGAAGCATTTATTTCTGGTGAATGCCATAAAATTTCTGAGTATAAACGCATGAACATACACATCCATCCACTCAATTAAATATGAAGAGCATACTTTAAATATAATCTATTTATGGTCAAATTATGCTTGATTTTCTTTCCATTCTGCCTAATATTTTCTATATAAGCATATATTACTTTACTAATAAAAACATTTACATTTAAATTTTAAAAGACAAATTATGATAGTAAACTTTAAATGCCTTTAAAGTGTTTACTCTATAATTATCTTTTAGCATATTTTGTGCCTCTCAAGCTTCCCATGATGATTTTCGGTTTGTAGCAAGGAGCATGATGTTCAGAGTCAGAAAGATTGCAATCCTATCCTAGTTTGACCATTTCATAACTATATAATCTTGAAAAAGTCTACCTCATCTGAATGTTGAAAGTTTTTCATGAAATAACATATACAGAATATGGTTTGCCTTTAAACTTTTACCCATTCTTTCCCTTTGCCTATAACAAATAACTTATCGTAATAAAGTTGATAATCAGAAAGAAACATTAAATAGGGGGAAAAAAATCACCTCTAATTCCTCCATCCAATAAGGAAGCACCAACATTTGACATATTTCCTAACACCATTATTACTGTATACTTTATTTGCATATTTTCATTCCCTTATATACTTATTTTCAAATTTATTACTATGTGATTTTATTTACATATTTTTGCTCCCTTGTGTACCAATTTCTTTAAGTTCATCCATTTATCCTCATAAGGTTTTAACATAAACATTTCGGAATTGCTGTGAACTCCTGTAAAGATCATGTTATTAACTATTTAATGTGATGAGAGACTGTCTTTTAACTGCCTCATAAGGCTGCATCCGTTGGTTAGCATCCTAACCAATATCTTTTCTTTTTATTGGAAAAGTTCCCTGTTTCTGAATCTTAGGAAAGCAGCTTGTCTTCCCACTTATTTTCACACAAGTATAGCAAAGCTGGGGAACTGATTACAGGTTCATTCCAGTTCTAAATAGTTCGAGATAGATGTCCTTATAGTTAGTGAAAATTCCTTGTAGATTTAGGCAATAGGTTGAATGCTAATCACAGTTTTCTACATATACCTCTTCCTGTATTTCTAAGGGCACTTTAGTAGGAATATGGGAGAGGGCTACTAATCGGATGATAGTTTTTAAACTATAACCCAGTTCACCCACAAACCCATGTAAAAATAATTCTACCAACATTATATAGTCATCCCAATTTAAGTTTTTGGAGGTGTATATTTGTATAAATTGATAAAATTTGGGATAAATAAAAGAACCATTGTTTAAAAAAAAAAAAAAGAAATGGAAACTATCACAAAAATCCTTAATTGAACAGAGATGAAAATGCAGACAGAATCTCCACCTAGGAGGCAATCAAGAGGGGATGTCACAAAACAAATTAACAACTTTGAGAAACAGGTACAAAGTCACCAAGCACTGTCCTTTTTAATTTTGTGCTAGCACAGCTAACTGGCTTATAAATAATGCATCCACACAAAATGAACACATAAAGAAAGATGAAAATTCACCAGCATATTTAAGCAGCCAAGTTCCTTAAATTCAAAAGAAAAAATAGCTAGGGATATTTTTCAAGAAAAAAAAAAAGACATTAAACCAGGATAAAAACCACTAGTTAGGAACATTAATATCTAATGGAATCATCAGAATCATCAGAATCTCTAACTATACAAAGAATATTGTGAAAACTTGTGGCTAAGATAGGCTCAAGACGTTAGGGAAATGATAATAAACTTCTTAACAGTAATTTACCTAACATTTATTAATTTAATCAGGGAATAGTTTAGAAGTCATTTTGTTTTTTTTAATTTACAGCATTGTCATACACTATGACAAACTTAATTATATTGCAAGTTAGTTTTAAAGAGAGAAAATAATTCAGATAAGAAAATGCTCTAACTTCTACCCTGCCAAAAGTAGATTAACCCTTATAATACCTTAGAATAGAGACTTTATACCCTTTTACTGGTTGAATTGACAGTTGAGGGAAATGGCATTCTATTCTGAATCAACCACGTAGATAGCATGTAAAATAACATTATATAGGGTGGTGCGATGGTGGCTCAGTGGCAGAATTCTCGCCTGCCATGTCGGAGACCCGGGTTCGATTCCCGGTGCCTGTCCAGGCAAAAAATAATAGTAACAACATAATATTATACTTATACATCAAACTCATCTTAAAAAATTTTATGTATAATATTTACACATATTATGTGTAAAGTACACATAATTAAGGTATTTATGTATTATGTTCTAAATATGTGTATGCACACACTTACATATGTATTATGCTCTAAATATGTATGTATGTACACACTTACACATGTATTATGCCCTATATATGTATGCATGTATATACCTACACAAGAACTATACACATTTTAATCTGCATATGCCCTCTTTTACCCATAAGTGAAATACTATAAGTATAATACTGTTAGGAGTCCTATTAAATCTGAGACACATACATCTAAGTTCCAAGTATAGAACTGTTATTAAAAACAAAACAAAATGAAAAAAATAAAGAATTTCGTCTTCCTAAAGTTAGACATATATTATTAGAATCCTTTTCCTGCAGTACTCTCAATTTTAGGAAGGGATTCCTTCACTCAACATTCTTTCTCAAAATTTGCTTGATATTTTATCTCTTGTGAATTTCCGGGGTTTTCGTTTTTGGAAACAGATGCATTCCTGGGTATAAAATGATTGATAAGCCTCATATAAAAAGAGGATTAAAAGGATGTTCTGGGTAGGAGGCTCTGGCATCACGTAGAACAAGGGAAGAAGAAAACAAAGATTAAGATGAGTTGACAAAACATCTCTGTGCTTAGCCTGAGAGAGAGAACATTTATTATCAGAAGATTGTCGTCAGCCTGCAAAATTATCCAAAACCTAAGTCATTTGGTTTGATTCTTGTGGGAAAGTCCACAGACTAATTCTTTTTAACTGTGACTATGTGCTACTCAGTAAAGACCCAAACAACCTATAGGGATTATTACACTTTGACATCCACAAACTGAAATAGCGAAATCACTTTAGTCTACTGTGTGGAGCTAAATTTCCCAACTACGACGCAACGTTTGATAAGTCGGCCCGTTGACCTGCATGCACCCAATTGTATCTCCAGTAAGTATCCTGGTAAGGATAGCTTATTATCACTATATTGAGACTACTGTCCTGAGTTGGTCAAGTTTTTAACTGCTCTAGCTCTGGCCTTTTGTTTATTTGTTAGCTTAGCTTTATAAAAGCTATGAATTTAGCTTTTGTGGGTTAGGTAACTTTACAACACAGAGAGAGGCATATTTTCATCAACATTTCAAGAATATAATTTACTAAGAAGTAGACTTTAAGGTAAATACATTATGGTTCAAATGCAAAATATTCTAATTCATTTTATTAAATCATCTCCCAATTCTGTTAGTATAGTAGCTCTCTTTGCTGATATGATATGTAAGCAAACAAACTGCCTGGGAACATACTTCCAAGTTCAGCATTGTAAAATTCCAACTGCTTCTGCATTTTAGTAAACTTAGATTACATGAGTTATTCCAGTCACTCAGCAAACTTATGGGGGTCAGAACATGGTAAACAGTTCACATTCTCTCTTTTCTGAAATTGTGGACTCTCATGGCCTGTCAGAGGAGCACTGCTACTGGGGAAAGTCATTTCACATAGGAACCTACAGTTTTTGTATTCCTGGATATATATGTTGAAATACACAGTTAATTCTTATTTATCTCCTAATTTTTTAGTGTTTTCCTTTATGTATATTTTTCACATTTTGGAAAAAAAATCACCTTCTGTGTTCAAATGCCAATTGATTTACAACTAAAAATGTTACATTCATAGAATGTTCTAGGGGCCTATGCTTTTATGATGGTTTAGGAAGCTTGCTTCACATCTGTCACATAGTAAAAGACCTAAAATATGCTCAGACAGGTTCGAGAGCAGACATATGAATGAATTAGTCTACATTCTATCTCCTAGTCCTTTTCTCAACATTGTCAACTCTATTTCTAAATATCGGTCTGCTCCTCACAAAAAAAAAAAGAGAGAGTAATAAGAAACTAGTAATTAAGTAGATGTGTTTACCTACACATTTATCATTAGAAAGCTTACCATCTTAGTATAAACATACAGAGATGACAAGCAGCTTTTATTGTGAAGCAGATTATCATGTCATAGTAAATGCTGAGTGCTATAACAAACAAGAAAGCATGTACAGGGCAGCTGCTGTGGCTCAGTGGGCAGGGCTCCGACCTGCTGTGCTGGAGGTCTGGAGTTTGATCCCTGGTGCCTCCTGCCCATATGCAAATTAAAAAAAAAAAAAAAAGCATGTACATGTAGCCTTTTATTTGTTTATTTGGCCAACATCTATTGCAGGCCTACTGTTTGCCAGGAACCCTGTTACACAAACTGTTCTTAGCACTGAATAAAAACAAAAAAACAAAAAAACACCCTTCTCTTACTGTACTCACATTCTAGTTAAGAAGATGGAATTTAAGGAAATACACAACATGTGACATATGAACAAAACAGACAACTAAAGCTAAAGATAGAGGGGAGAGATGAAATTAAGTGTGCATGAATTACTTTAAGTAAGCTGGTCTGGGGCAGACCCCAGCAATGAGGAAAGTATAAGCAGAGACTGCAAGGAAATTGAAGAATAAACCATGTGGATAATGAAAAGTAGTACATTCCATGCAGAGGAAACAGTAAGAGCAAAGACCCAAGGCAAGGACATGCTTAGCAGTTTCAAACAAGGGCACTGAACTGATGTGATAGAACAGAGTGGGTATTGAGAAAGTGTTAGAAAATGGGGACAAAGATCTAACCGGACAGGTCATGGGTGAGCTGAGACTGTGTCAAGAACCTCAAGGCAACTGCAAGACTGCAGATGGAGAAATCATATGATCTGACTCACCTTTCAAAGGATTACTTTTGTCACAGGGGGATGAGTAAATCATAGGGAGGCAAAGGTAGAGAAGCAATCCCCTTAGGAAACTATTTCAATAATTTTGACACGAGAAAATGGTGACTGAGACCAGGATGGTAACTGCAAGTAGGAAGTGGTAAGGTTCTAGATGTATTATGAATAGGCATTTGCAGATAGATCAAATGTTATATATAAAGAAAAATACTTGAGAAGGATGATGCCAAAGTTTGTGAACTGAGCAACTGGAAAAATATAATAGAACAATCAATGACTCTTTGCATAGGATCCCTATATTCTAAATGAGAGCAAAACAAGCCAAACATCAGAAAGGCTTTCCCCTCTGGCCCTTTTAACCAGAAAGCTGAACTTTTAAATTTATTTTACTAGTTCTTAGATACTTTGACAAATCACAATTCTCTCTTCCCATTGCTTTTGCTATCTGTTTGGTTACCCCTATACAATAAAATTGTCATCCCAAACCACTAATTAGGTCTAAGAAATGAAATCCCATAAGCCTGCCACCAACTTTCATGAAGCTGTCTTTAAATCCCTTGCACCTATTGATGCAAACCAGTGGTGAAGGCAGGCATTAAATAAAAGTACTGTGGTACTGTTTCTGAAGATGCCTGAAGACAGAGGTGTCAACTGCCCAATCTTACCGAGACAGCATTAAGGAGAGCAGAAGAATAGTTTGTCTAGCAGGTCAATAAGGTATGCACTCTTGATTTTCTCCCATCTCTAGCTCGGGTACCCATCAACTAATCAAGGTATACTGGGGTGAAGTGCTGAAGGAGTATAAGAATCAGAGGTCCTTTGCTGGGTAGGGCCTGTCATGTTTCCTTTTCAGGTGTTTGCTCTCCCTAGCTGATACCTATAATAAAATTAAAGCCAAACCATCCCCCAGTCCACGATGAGAGGTTGGCTGTTTCACAGTCATTGTCAGCATTCCCCCAGGTGGGTTCAGAAGATCATTAACCACATAAAATGCTCTGAGACTAGAGGTGAGTTCTCAGATCAACAAATGTAGGAACTACTCTATCCTGTCTCTCCTGTAGAAATCTGCAATGCTCCTTCATAAAAGGTTTTGCCAAGTCATGTGGTAATTAGCTACTTAACTAGCATTTCCCAAATGTAGTCTACCGACAGACAAAGAAAACCAAGACCTTAATTAGAGCAATGAGAAGAGGATGACCATTTAGAGATACATGTCCACGGAAAATGTTAAAAATGAGCAACTGATTTAATGAATGGTAAAGGAAAGGGGGATGTCAAAGATGACTTCAATTCCAATGAGGAAGAAAGGGGAAAATCATATATTAGGATGATTCAGTTTTAAATTCAAAATCTGTCTTTTATTTCAGTTATACTTCTCAGGCATTTATTTAGTGCTTGCTTGTTCCATAACTAAACCAGGCAGATAAACAAAAACAACAGACAAGAGAACATTCTAGCCCTTGCACAACATAGTCTACGTGACATTACAACGCAGACTGCTCTGATAATGCAGAGAAATACCATGTTTCAGGAACACTGACACTTAACTTGGATTTAAAAATGCGAGCAGTATTGCTCAAGGAGGCATTCCAAGATGAAGTCACATCTAAGCTGAGTCATGAAGGAACAGTACATGTCAGCCAGTTGATAAGAGAGAAGATTGTTCAGATGCAAGGACAAGATAGACCGAGCAGGTGATGGGCCCCAAGAGTCAGATGAAAGTACCGTAACAAAAAAGGAATTTAATAGGTATGAGCATAGCTCACAGGCTGAAAAGGGGAGGAACTCAAAGAGATAAACTAGTGTCTGTGTATTATATTATAGTCACAAATATTTTTAATTTAATATAAAATCTGGCCAAGTCCTAAAAACACTGATGCTTAATCTCATAGGAAATTCTTCTAGACACCAGGATATCATGGAATAGGGTGGATTTAAAGGTTGGAGAATAAATTCCAACCTTTAGTTCTTTTGCTTTGGGATCTGTCAATTAAATTTTAAAGGGCTAATCACTGGTTCTTTCTCTCATAAGTAAAGCAAAGCCTATAGGTGAATTAGAGACCACTGAACAATAGACTTTAATACACTAAAGTCTGAAACTTTCTTGGACTGCAAGTTTGAAGCACTTTTTAAAATATCTGTGTAGAGGTTTGGAGCTGTATGTGCCCCAGAAAAACAAGTTCTTACATTTAATCCATTCCTGTGGGTGTGAACCCACTGTAAATAGGAGCTTTGGATGAGGTTATTTCAATTAAGATGTGGCCCAACCCAATCAAGATGAGTAGTAATCCTATTACTGGAGTTCTTTGTAAGCAGAGTGGAATTCACACAGAGAGAAAGCCACAGGAAGCAAGAAGGTGAAATTAAAAGGAGCTGGGAAGAACATGGAAAGCCAGGAGCAGCTGCCATGTGCCTGTCATATGACAGCCAAGACCCAGTAATCACCACCAGCCAGCCCCAGAACAACCAGTCTTAGGGAAGAAAGCATCACCTTGATGGGAGCTTTACTGGACTTTCTTTTAGCTTCTTTTGAGCAAATCAATCCCCATAGCTTAACCTAACCCATTTCACGGTTATTTGCTTGAGCAGCCTAGGAAACTAAAACAATCTTTTACATTTACTTCTGTCTGCTAGAGCCCTTTTCAAGTGTTCAGGGCACATTTTCAAATACTAGAATTGAATTGCTGCTAACATATATGAAAATTTTAAAAGTCAAATACTAGATTTAAACAGCAAGCTTTGTAAAACTGAAACTCCTTTCTGTGGGTAACCATGTGTTTCATTTGCTTACCCTTTACAATGCTTGTGCTTGAATTAAAAAAAATATGAGTATATTCTCTGACTGAGTCACAAGGGAGAATTCTCATTCCCTCAATCTTTGTTTAGCATCAGCTTGCTGTTAAGGTATACTTCTTAACCCCCTAGGAAAGTCCAAATTTCTGACATGCCTACCCATGGTATTATCTTCATTCATAACAAAAAATACATATGAAGTTTTCATCAAAATATGATCACATACCATTGATACACCAGAATGTGGTCAAATTTCAGGTGACTGTTAAAAACAGAGTTAGACTACTTCTTTTATCATTTATATCCAACTCTGCATTTGGACAACTTCTTATTAAATGTTAAAATATTGCTCAAAGGGCCATCCACCAGGATAGTTTTCCAGTTGTGGTTATGAGTCTTTTGTAGTATTTCATGACTCTACTTTTCTCTTTCTTCAGATAAAAGCCTCAAAATGAAGTTTTCATATTGTAAACATAACTTTTAAAACATATTAGGGTGGAGCTGGCTCTACAAAATATGTGCAAATTCATTTCCATTTGATTGAGTAAAGGAGTTAAAAAAAAGGCACCATCTCTTCTATAACCCCTTTAAAATCAGAATTACCCAAACTCAGGAAGAACAGCTAATTGGTGCCCCTGGATTATGTATTCCTGGATGGCAGGAAGTAGGTTTTCTGTGTCCCCAGTCTTTATCATAAAACCTGGTAATGCTGGGCAAGTTGGTAACAAGGCAACTCTAATGGGCACTCAATAAACAGTTACTGAATAAACAAATAAATATAAGTCATCTGTATAGGTAACAAATTAGCATAATAATTGATCATGGTTGTGAAATAAAGTCCTTGATTTGGAGAAAGAAAAATGTAGTTGGAATATTAAGCTATATTTTTCTTTATAAAAGTTTACTTTCTAAAGCAACTACTAACATGAATTAAGGGTTATCTAGTATTAAATTGAATTGGAATAATACAGATCATTTACTTTATTGAAGAGCAAAATGTGAGGGAAGATGATTCCTCTACCTTTCTGCTTTCCATTCCTAGGGGTCTTTAGTGGTAGATCACTATTTATGTCTGGACTGTTGCATTAGTGAAATATAACATTGGAATGATTAAACCACATCTTATATAGGCTTGCTTTGGTTGCTGTACAATAAATTAAGCTTCTTCCCTACAGCACTGCTTTTATAAGGGCATAACACACTTAGCAAGACAAGATGATACAAGCAATGTGTTTAAAAAGGCAACAAACATTAGTGGAGAAATCAGAGAACCAAAATAAACTCCATCTAAAGAGAATAACTGAATTGTTTACCAAAGTACTCTTTTAAAATGCATGGAAATAATATTGTATACTGTCCTGTCTTACAAAAATGCAATCTGGATTCCCTTTCCAAATAACATTTTCAATAAAATTGAAAAGCACCAGTGTCAGCAATATCAGAAATTATTTGAATAAGTGCTTGCATTTGCATCCAAGTGCATGAAAAGTAATTGAAACCTCTCTGGTTGTGAAAACCAAGGCACAACATTAAAATGTCTTGACTCCAAGTTTCTTTGAAATACTTTACTCAGAAAAGTCATTTAACAACAGTAAAATACCCACCTCAAATTGTTAGGAGGCTACAAATATGTAGCCATATTTTATCTTCTCACCAATTTTATCCCAGGTTTTTGCTTAAATCCACTGTACATTTTAAGAAGATGACCATCACTTTCCTAGAACTGATAGCTTTAAATTACTAAGAGATTTTTAACATATTGCTAACCTGATCCTCCCCATATCTTCCCATCCAATAAATGGTAGAGCCATCCTTCCAGTTGCTCAGGACACTAGTCTATCAGCAGATGCAGCTGGCTCTATTTTGGAGCATCCCCAGAATCTTCCCATCCCTTCATTGCCACCTTCCATCCAAACCCACACGGTCTCCCACTGGATGTTTTGAAGGAGTTTTCCCATGTATCCATGCCTGCCCATCTACTATCCACATTCCACATTACTGTGTTCAAGAGTAAGAACGGCCATGTCATTCCTCTGCAATGTCAGAATGAAATCCAAAGTTCTCATTACAGCCCACAATATAGCCTCCTGGGTGTGTCCCCTGCTGCCTCTATGACTCTTACTCCTGTGCTCTGCCCTGACCTGTAGGATTTACACTTGTAATTTTCTTTGCCTAGAATGCATTTTCCCCCCAACAACAATAAGGCTCACACTCTTGCTTCTCTCAAAGAAAGAAGCAATTGTCCCCTTATCGGTTCAATCTTCCTTGACCAATCTATATAAAACAGCACACATACCCCATAGCTACCTATAGATAACACTTATTCCATTGTCATATATTCTAGAAATTAGTATCGTATTTTAGAAATAAAGGTGAACAGAGTATTCATCCATTTGTTAATGGTAGCCTAAATGCTTAGATTAGACTCTGGTACACAGTAGGCCCTCAATAAATATTTACTAAAAGGTAGAACTAACGTTTCCTTGAAAAGTATTGATAGACCAAGAACATAACAACATGGGGTATACCTGGGGTTCAGGACACAATCCCAATGACTAGAAAGGTACCACCCCTGTCACTCATCAAGTTTTCCACCAGCTTTACCCAAATGTGAGATTACCTCTGGCAGTTTACCATCTTGGGAACCGATGGATTAGAAATCATGGTTTGCAAGTATAGTGAAGAAGTAAGAAGAGAACAGAGAAATAGTTTTCCTCCTTCACACCACCTCAAAAGCACTCAGTACAGTGTTCCTCACTCTGTAATAATAAATGGCACTATCCAGAAGCATGACGGTTTTTATTTCACTGGAGAGAAAAGAGGAATACAAAAGATGACATTTTCTCACGATTCGAGTGTACACAATTCAACCAAGGAAGGAGGCAGATATTTGCTATAGCAGGAAAGGCAGGCTCTTCAAACTCTCACAAAATACTAATTTCCAGCTATGCTGTGGATGGGAATGGCTTCATTTCAGGCATGTGGGGGAAAAAGGGTAGAGGGAAAATTGCTCAGACTGCGCTATTTTTAAGTTATTTGTTAAGAATGGCTATTTTTCTCTCTGATATTCTTGAACCATCCAAATGTCAAGTTGTCATGCCCTACTGTCTGGATGCTATGAGAGGCACGGCTCTGAGGTGAGAGGAAGGGGTCATATGCTCACCTGCTCACATGCTGCTACCACTGCTGATTTTTTTAAAAGCTTTGTGACCTAGAAAGGAGATGTACAGTATGAATGATGCACGGACTGCAGAGAGCATAAGGCGTCATCAGTCTATTTATACCTCCAGGAAGGAAAAAAATGAGTACAGGGCAATGACTATACTCCATGGACTGGGTATGCAAAGATCGTCTCAAAGAAACAATAAACAACACAGTGAGGAAGGCATTCATGCCACCAGTGAGAAATAGAAGGTGAAGCTATTTTCCCATGTTCCTGGGTGTTTCAAAAATTCTGTTTGCTTTTAAAGAATTTCAAGTTAATCCCCTGATATTTCCCACTACTGTCAAATGCATCTTGTGTCCAAGTTAAAGATACTGCTACCCATATTTCAAAAACTGGCTTCACTCCATATGTGCATACAAACTTACACTTGGCAGTAATCTGCAACTGTTTGGACACACTGTAAATTGTGGGGAAATGTTTTTCAGGCTTAATAAAGCATTTGGAAAAGCCGTAACAGATACTTGTGTGACTTTAACTCCAAAAAAAAAAGGAAAAAATGAGAAGATTTACAAAGATTTATATAATATGGTAGAAATTTTCTTCCCCAAAATATATGTAGTCAGTGTCTCTTAAGTGGTGAAATACTTCCAGGACAAAGCCAGGAACCAGCTCCAGGTGTTAATACTTATTCCTGCATCACTAGAGAATTTAATGCTGGGCCTTCCCTCTGGATTTCTATTTGTTTCTAATGTCAAGAGTATAACGTAGGCCCCAACAGAAATGACTTTCTGAAGCTTACCCATCTCGGCCTTTTGTAACCCATTTATTAGTATATTTTCTGCCTGTTTGATCTACTCTTGGAGTTGTTTTTACCAGCCAGAGCGATGGGTTTTTTAAAGCTAGAGATTAAGTATTCCCTAGAGTAAAATGTTCTGGTCCAAGCAGGGATTAAACCTAGGGCCCGGCTTCCTCACTGTAGGCACAAAATGATTTAACTTGAGTACACTCAGTGATCCCAATGTAACACTCTGCTTCTATCACTGCCGAAGTCTTCTCTATTTCTAGAGACAGCAGACAACTTAAGGGCATGCTTCACCCTTTCCCTTCATCTGCCGAAGTTATGTTTGGTTTTAATTTACTGAGCATGCACTGGAATTCATTTTCAGTCATTTCATCACATTCACTTCTTCCACAGTCTGACCTATAAAGGGGATGAAGCTGGGTCTTGAATTGTTCAGATCAGAGAGAATCAATGCTTTTAATTCCTAAATTTCAAGAACTCACATGGTAACTTTTGAGCTTTTAAGTGTCAACAAGGGGACAAAGAAAGAAAACAGAAATGAAGGCTCAAGTCTCAGGTATCTTAAATTAATAGGTACTTGATAAACATTCGCTGGTTGTTTATACAATAGAAGGGAAGGAATTGTGTGCTATAACATCTTTGAACCCTCTTCTAAATATACTATAGTACAGAGAATAGGAACGTAATTTTCTTTACTCTTAAAGCTCTCTGTCCTTTCATTCCTCCTACATAAACCAGTACTGCTATTTTTTTCCTTCATTCTTTTTCATCCCTCCATCCTGCCACAAAGAAGCTAACCAAATGAGCCAAGCTTTAAATAGAGAGAAACCCAGTACATCTCCTGGATCCTGTGCACAAGCACAGTTATTCTTTAGATAGGTTAAGGAAGTACAAACATTCATAAAGAGTTTGAACAATTTGACAAATTTTCTGAGAACCAGAAGAATGATTTTCCATAAGAAAAGTTGCTAAATGAAAAAAGCAGACCAACAATATGTATTTCTTCTAAAAAGAAATTTCATTTTCATGGAATAGATTTTTTTTTAATGATTTCTATATGTAATCATTAACTTATGTTAATTTATCTCTTTATAATTCTCAGCACAATCACTGTGAGATGAAAGAAAACTAAGAGGCATACTATGATACTAACTTATCTCCACGAAATGATGGAAAGATATTCTTGTTCTGCAATAGAAACAAATAACAGGCAAAACCCAATTACTGGTAAAAATTTCTGAATCAAATAAGGATTTCGTTGAGATCTCCTCTTGTTTTATCTGTATACCTGATCATACTGGCAGCCATTATTCATTCCAGAAAATCATAAGGGATTTCCTAAATAACTTATAATTAAAAATAATTCTGATATAACTGTGATAATTTCTTCCCTTGCCTTTATCCTCTTAAGTACATAGGCAGGTGGTCAGGCTTGTATGTCCAAATTAGGAGTCAGGACTAGAGTGATTCAGTTTAATAATCTCCATACATAGGGCTCAGTGAGAGTCTCTTTCCAATGCTACAGTCATATTAAATGCTTTTCCTCAAATCAATTTTTATAAAACTTCTTGCAAAAGGAAATACAAACCAGCAATTAATTTTAACAAAGCCAAACCAAAAGCAACGAAATAGTAAGACAAATATTATGTTTTATAAAATTCTGCACACTTCTAGAGTAGCAGTTCAGTGGTGAATTTTAATCCATTCAGGTTCTGCTCATTACCACTGACCAATGAGTCCTGATCAATCGTTACGACTCCTCTAAAAAAGGTGGAGAGAATGGGATCCCTTCAAGCAAGATATATATCCAAGGTTAACTCAACCTATTTTCTGTGGTATTATCTTTTTCTTAAACACTATCGATAGACAAGATAGTTTAAACTCACTTTTTTTGTGCCCCACCCATTGAGTGCTTAACATTTGTTAAGTTGAACCATGTGCTTCAGGATTCAAAGTTTTAAAATGAGATGATTTTAAAAGTCTTGTAATCACACACCTTAATTCAGTTTTAATTTTCAAAGAGTTAGATTTTTAACTACATTTTTAAACATTTAACAAACATTTAACTACATTCATTACAAACTGATGAACACAAATTCCAAAAGATTCAGTAAAGAAATTGCCTAGAATTTCTGATCTTATACATGATAGTGTTTATATATATTTCCATATGTGTCCCCCTCTTTCTGGCACATAATAGGATTGCATTCTGTCCCTTACTCCCAAATGAACAATACATGCTTATTTTCTAATTGTTCACTGGCACTTATTTATATACTATCTGCAGGCTTTTCTTTTCTTAGTTTTATTCTATTTTTCTCAAGCCACTATTACTCCTTTTTTTTTTTTAACATTTTTTTTTTTTTTGCATAGGTAGGTACCAGGAATCGAACCCAGGTCTCCAGCATGGCAGGCGAGAACTCTACTTGCTGAGCCACCATGGCCCGCCCTATTACTTCTTATTTATCCAAAAATGTTCCCTGCAGTACTTTATATGTGCCTTTAACTTGTTGCTCTTCATTACTGAATAATTCAGAGAATTAGTTCCAATCCTAACATACAAATTGACCATAATATATTAATATAGTCCTTTCTCTTATGCTACTTTTTATTCATAAAGCTTCAGAACCAACAATCATTCCACGTAACTGATAGTATTCTCCCTCATCTGACCTATAAATAGTCAAATGTTTAAATAAGTTATTTTTCTAAAATGGCATAGTATGTTGATGACAAATTCTAAAGGAAATTTTATCTTCTCTATTAGAAAATCCCCAGCCCCTTAAATCCAGGAGCAGAAAGCAGGGAAAGCAAAACTAGAATTGATCAGATAGCATTCTTCACTCCCACAGCTCTAAAGAAGCCAAATGGCAGATAAGTTCTATATAAACAACTGACTTTTTCCTCCAAATTCCACCTCCAGGCAAACCTCGTGTTTCTTGGTATTCCTTGTTTCTGCTGTAGTAACCAAGCACTTAAGAAAGGTCCTGTAAGTGTTGGAATTTATCGAGAAATAGATTTGTACCTGAAAAGCAACACGGTGCAGGAGTTTAATCATTGCAACCTGAAAAATACATGAGCCAGTCCAGGCCTCTTTTGTTAAGTGATCAAGAAAAATAAAAAGGGATTTAGTGACCAGTTCTTGCTTACCACCCTGAATCCAACTTTTTTGA
This sequence comes from Myrmecophaga tridactyla, assembly GCA_004026745.1. NCBI lineage: Eukaryota > Metazoa > Chordata > Mammalia > Pilosa > Myrmecophagidae > Myrmecophaga > Myrmecophaga tridactyla. The sequence continues at coordinate 36,631 of PVIY010007793.1, read as the reverse complement.
AGTAGACCTTAGCTTAATCTCTTCCCAGGAACTTTTCACTAGAGCCAGCCCTGAACAACTCAGGATACAGGAGTCGTCCCACCAAATCCTTTTCCAGTATAAATTACTTTGGAATTTGTCTCTTGTAGGGCAAAACTTAAAAATTAGATCCTAACTACTCCTTGTAAAACTAAAAGTAAGGCAGTATCCTAGACAGAATAAGTCACTAATTTTTCATACCTCACCAGAAATGTATCTCTTTCAAGTGTCCTTGACAGACTATCTCACATTCATTTGGTGTCACATCTTAGTTAGATTTCTTGTGATTATACACCATACTATGATTCCTAAATTTTTCTTAATTTTTATAGCATGTCCAAATAAAAACAACATAAGCAATAAGAATGCTAATTTTCAAAGTACAACCAAGTAGATAGGGAAATTATAATTTACATGTAGTTCATTTGACAAAAAAAAAGTGTTGCAGAAGCAAATCTCTTATGAGATAATGCTAGCTGTCTGTTCCTATTTTTTTTTCCAGATTGACTTATGCAACATCTTGAAGTTTAAAACTCTTCTGTCATGGAAAATCAGCCTCTAGGGTAGGGGGAGGGATGGTGTCCCATTTTCTTTTTAAAATTATAATTCAAAGCAGATAATTTAAAAATACAATAAATTTCCTGTACTTTGCAAACATTTTGAATTATATATTACAAGACTGCAAGGTAAAGACAGAAGTACATTTTGAAAGTAAAAACTCAGCAAGTGTCCCTTTTGCCCATAGCACTGACAATACATTAAAATAAAAAATATTTTGCCTTGCAAGATAAGCAGTCAGCAATACTCAGTGGCCTGAGTGTTTCCACGTGTAAAAAATCATAAATCAGTATTTTTTTTAATGCTACTGTAGTATTAAAAGAGGGTGACAATGATTTTCCCTTTCATAAATGTAAAGAATCAATACTGTGGGTCATAATAAAATTTCATTCATGTTTCTCCTTTTTCTATGTTGACTAGAAGATAAATTGATCTAAATAGATAAAATCCATACTCGATGTCAAATGTGAAAGTTAGGACAAAAATAAACAGATTATTTTTCCAATGTAGCCTTTGCCACTTCAGCAATTACTACTACTTCCAACCCATTCCTTTCAAAACTACTTGGAATAGCTGAGGATTTTAAAGTCCCATTGTCTTTTTACAGATGATTATCCATTATCAATAGATAATATACTATTATAGAAAAATTATATTTTAAAATAAAGTGAAGATTTCACTTTTTTAACTTTTCAAATGGATTTAAAGATAAAAATATTAAGCAACAAGAATATCTAAGAATCAGGGATCTGGCTCAGAGATTAACAGCATTTCCTTGACTGGAAGCAAGGCACGTCATCCCTGAATGTGAGTCCTGTTAAACAGGAAATATGTTAACTCAGAACACAGCACAGTCCATATCCTATGTTATGAAGATATTAGGACACAAAGCTAGTTGCACCACGTTTCCACACTATAGTACGTGTCTGAATGCACACCACACATATCCGTACTATGTCTTGCTTTGCTTTTCAGCTGAATGACGTTTGAACTACATTTTCTCTTATTACTAAAGTGTTAAGTGCAATATCAACATCTGAAAACAATTATTTCTGTGTATTCGCATAACCTTGGAATGCTGAAAAATGTATTTGGCTTAAGACACAGCATGACAGCCTTGACAACTCTGCCTTAATATTATATACAGCAGGCTTCTTTTAGGGGAGGAATTACTATGTGGTTTTATAGTGTTATAATAAACACTCAAAAGCTGGTTGTGCTGAAGATAAACTGAAATTTTAGGAGGCTGAACACCTTTGGAGAGTTAGGAGCTTCCTAAAAAAGAAATTGGAGTAACTTGATGAACTCTGGAGAAAATGGAACTAATTCTTTCTAGAAACATTCTCTAAACCTTTGAACAGGAAAAGTTCTTTCCTAGAAGGAATCAAATAGAGGAAACCTCAAGAAGAGTCTTCAAGTTAGCAATTACTTCGTATGAGCCTGCTCTAGAAGTGTAATGAAATGATTACCTGCTTTAACTTGCAGCCTTATGGGGGAAAAAATCTTTTTTAATTTTTTTAGTACATTAAAGGAGGTTTAAAACTGGAAAAAGCTGTAATATGAGGTGTGTGATAGTAACCCTCAATTAAGTTAATTTCAAACTTTCCGACTATGGGCTTGAAAGTATGTCTATGATAAAATGTAAGTTGAGTGCAGTCTATTTTTTACAATAGTCCTAGTACCCATAATATTACTAGCACATAGTAGGGGCACAATCAATATTTGTTGAATAAATAAATGAAGGCAGATTCAAGTACAGCACTGGTTCCCAAATGCTGGCCACTAATCTGTTAATTGGAAAAACTGGAAACTTTTCCATGGGCCATCTACTAATTTCTAGTTTCAAGGTGATTTAACTTGCCTCAGCCAACGCATAATTTTCATTAGTAGCACAGCCCAAATATGGAATCAATACTCACAAGAGTCACACAGCATCTAGCTCAGGTACTCCCCTACCCAAATACAGGACAAAATTATCTTAAATTTTATCCAGAACTCCAGGCAGGAGAAAAAGAAAAAGGGGAGAAAGGAACAAAGTCACAATTACTGTAAATGCACAGGAAGAAAAATAAAAAATTTGTTCACCTATCCTGCAATGAAAAATACTGTTCTAAAGAGAAAACTAGTTCATTTTTATTTAATCCTAAATCTTCCTAAAGCTGGTAAAGTGAGGGCTAATTTGCGATTACATATTCTGCATGGATGCAGAATCTGAAGAACTATTTCTACTTTCAAAAGTTATATGATCTTTACTAAGAATTTAAGTCTCTGGCTCTCAATTCCCTCCATTCTTCCCCTCTGCAAGAGAAATGAAGAAGATATGTTTATAAAACTCCCTGAACTTCTGAGACTGTATGCCTAATCATCCTCAGATCAAGCAAAGTAAAGCAGCACTTATTCACTACTCTCAGAGAGCAAAGAAACCAGAATCCTAGAGATGAAATCATACATATCTCCTGATAAATTCCCAGTTCTTCTGACTAAGTATTTCCCCCCATAATCCCAGACACTATAACTGTCAGTCATTTTTGGTCTGTTATTCCAATATGAAAATGTCCAACTTAAGCACCATAAAAGTCTTGGGAAAAAGACTTTTTTTAATGCTGGTAGACTCAGGGGACTGATAATGGAATTATGAACCTTTCATCCTAAAATGGTTCCTTGGGAACAGAAAGCAGCATGCAAGTTTTCTGGATAACCCATCCCCCACTCCCCCTTTCTCCCCAGGTGGTGCCAAAACATCTAGAAGGCAGCTGTAGTCAGTATTTCCAACACATCCAAAAATCGATCAGGGTAGTCAGATACCTGTCAACTCCAGTGCTTAAGAAACCGCATAGAATCCCCTGGGGATTTTGTTAAAATAGGGATTATGACTCAATAATCTGGGGTGGGGCCTGAGATTCTGCATTTTTAGCAGCTCCCAGGTATGCTTATACTGCTGATCCATGAGCCTTACTTTGAGAACCAAGGATGGAGTCTACGTTATCTATGCGATTTAATTTGAGAGACCACAAAAATTCTACATCACCCAGAAATCTCACTCTTTGCTCACCTAGGGCAGTATCAAAAATATCAAAATAAAAAAAAGAGGGAGAGGAGGGAGGAAAACAAAGTCCAATTTCCTTTATCCGTTTGCCCAGATCTAACACTGTATTAGACCACACTTACAGGCTAAAATTTGACTAGTTCTAGCTTTGTACCTACACTACAATACTAAAGCAGCTATGTATTTGTCACAGGATCCTAACAATAACTGTGAACTGATGCAGAGCAGATTTAATTATTATGTTAGAAAAGGAGAAATTGATCAAGTTACATAACTTGCTCATGGTCTCTTGACCCAGGAAGAGTCAAATCCAGAAATCATTCTCAAGTTTTCTGATTCCAAATCTAGAGTCTGTCTTCTCCCAACTTAGACAATTTTTCTTTGATATTGTAACACAATTGTTCTAGCAGTTGCTACAGCAACAACAAATATATCAAAGACATATGGGGTTGTACATACTACATTCTAAATGAGTTGTGCGTTGTTTTTTTACTCTGGAAGATAAACCTAAATTCTTTTGGATAACATATAGTGAAATAAAAGAACTAGGATTCTCAAGATTTCATTCAACTATGGAGAGATATTTTTGATCAACAATGTTAATAAACAATGTCAGTTATCAGGCGAAAGTGTTCCACAACTGAGAATCCCAGAGTAATTCCACAATAATGAGGGAGGCACTGGGGATTCCCTATGACAGAGTGAGAAATGAGAAGCACTCCCCACCCCACCCCCACCCCAGTCACTGACATTCTCAAAGAAAAGCTGTTTCTGGGGTGTGAGTTCAACAGCCCCAGCACCCAGAAAAAATATCTGGTAGGTAGAAGGTGCTCCATAAATATATTTTTTTATTGAAAGAATTGAAGTCTTATTGTAACAATAATATGCAGTTTAATAAATGTCATATTTATTTTGTTTAAATATGTGATACCCTCACATTTCTTCTTTAAGTGGATTATTTTTCACATTAAGTGGGTTAAAAGTTGTTTTGAAAATTTTAATCCTTGAGAGAACTAGAGACACTTTGCTCTTTACAAACTAACTAAAAATTACCCTTTAGTATCTTGAAAGATAAAACCTAAATGTAATAAATCCTACTCTACATAAACATCATGTTGAATCAAATAAGAGAAGAAGAACCAATGGCCCATGAGTATTTCAAGCCTGCTCTTCATGATACCGCAGTGGTCTAATTTCTGATTTTCTTTCAGATCTTGTCTCAAACAGCATTTCAGGACAGAAGTTCCACATGGCACCATATACCTCCCTTTCCATGAGGCTTCAGGTAGTATAATGTTTAGTATCTGTTCTACCTGTCTCCATGATTAGACTGCATGCTCTTTGCAGACAGGGTCCATGTCTGCTTTGCTCACAAATGTATCCACTGCATCTGCCTAGTCATGATCCTCACTATGGCTAGGAGTTCCTAAAAACTAGCAAACCCATTCTAAAATCATTTGATTCTGCAAAGTCTCACTACCTTCACACAAAGAAAGATGGGGACAGACATTTCTTTGGTAGATTTCACAGAGGAACACCACCATATCATACCACATGGATTCAAGGCCTCTAGGAAATTTCAGAAGAAATCAGGTAAAATTTACAGCAATGCAAATAAAATATAAGTTCCTATTCTGGACCACAGAAGACCTAGACCTAGCAGTAGTGATGAGCAAACCCATGACTCATATAGTAAGAGACAGAAACAGAGCTGAAATGCAGAAAAAGGAAAACATCACGTTTGACATTTAAATTGTGATTTAGTAAATAAAATTAAAAAAAACATCACTGGTATGGTATTTTAAAGAACATCAGTGTTACACACTGTTTTTAACAATGCAGGAGGCTCAAACCACCTTCGTCATTCGCATTCAGTCTAACAAAGAGCAAATCAAATTCAAGTTAATTAAGAGCCAGTGCCAGAGTGGGAACAAAAAATTGATCACCCAAATTTGCTATTGGCAATTCTTATTCAATATTTGTCAGAGGGAGGGTAGGCGAAGGTGGCTCAGTGACAGAATTCTCGCCTGCCACACCAGAGACCCAAAGTTCGACTCCTGGTGCCCGCCCATGCTAAAAAAAAAAAAAAAAAAGATAGAAACAATATTTGTCAGAGGGAAAAAAGACAACCATACTTAAAATTTAAGTATTTAAGCCATACTTAAAATATTAGGACCATTTAGGAATTTCATCTATGCATGCTCTTTTCCCACAATCCATCTATGAAAAAAGTCATTATTTGTATAGCCTGTAAATAGGAAACAGTCTATAGATGAAGAATCTGAAGGTAAAATTGTGACAAGACTTGTACTTTATCTTCATAGGTACATAAACACCTTTCCAATGGCACATACTTTTCTTAACCTTACTAAAATGACCATTTTCTGTATTTAAATTTTTTAAAAAATGTTTTGTGCTCTCCTTACAACTCTATCTCTGAAATATGGTACAATATTTATAAAAGGTTTTCCTTGAGTTTTAAATTTATTAAAATGAAATTGCTGGCTAAGTACATTGGAAATAACAGCTTTAAGGAGAGAATAGGATTAAATGTTTGTTAAGTTTTTTCATACTGTCTACCAAAAAATCTCCACCCTCATACCCCAATAACTAACGTCACTGCTATGGTTATGTGCCACTTATGTATCCTATATATTTCAGCTTTTCTTCCCTACATCTCTGCCCTATTTCTTCCTTCTGATTAGGACGTCAATTTGTCAAGGCGTTTACCCATCTCCACCCAAATATTACAGGTCAGTTGTTTCCCACCACAGATCAGTTTGGACAGGGGATGATACCATTGCTCTTTAGAGGAAATGGCTCAGAAAAGGTCATCCAGGCTAAAGAGATGAGAGGATTTCTCCAAGCCACTGGGAAAATTGTTCTTCACTCTTTTATTAGCATTACGTTTGGATGTGAGGCCCAGAAGTGCTTCAGCGACTTTGCTACCAACCAGAAGAAGGCAATGTAAGAGAATTCCAGGGAAACAGGGCCAGAACTCCTTGATGAAGTCCACCTGAGACTACTAGACTTTCACTTGTGAGAAAATAAACTTTCGTTACTAGCATGCATAGCAGTTCCAGCTGGATATTCTCTCTCCTCTACACAAAAGCATACTAAAGGATACATTCTCATTACTTAATAACTATTCAACTAGGTTTCAATAACAATTTTAAGTAGCAAATAACATGGTGCCATTTGTTTTCAAAGACTGCTTTTGAAACATAATGCATATTATGGTTCAGGAACTAGACGAAATTAAGGAATTAGCCTCCTGACTTCATATGGTTATAGGGAAAAAGAGAAGAAGAGAAAAATAATTGAGGTGCTTCTTTTTTTTCTTTAGGCAATTTCCCAGCAACTCATAAAATCTCAGAAACATAGTAAAAACTCAAATGTTTAGAAAATAAATTCTTATCTTTTTTTAGCATAGAACAAAATATTAAATATCTGGTGAACTGGGAAAATCAGAGAGTTCTGGTTCTGTGACTAGGAAAAGCATTTAACTACCTTAGGGTTTCGTTTGTTCATCTCCAAATAAAAGGGTTTTTCTGATTCAAACATTTCATCATTATTGGTATATTATCATGGCTGTTTGCAAAAGATTTGTGAAGATAAAAGAAACTGTGCCCTAAAGTAACTGATTGTTAAAAATGCTCACAGATTAATAGTTGAAGTCAGGTCACCAGGACACTCAATTTCATTCCTTTTAAAACTTGGCATTAATTCTCAACAATCAGAAAGTTATGTACCCCACAGCAGTTATGTGATATGTTTTTAAAATAAGGTATTAAAGGCATATATTCTCTTTCAAAGGTTAACATATAACTGAAAATATAAGGTACATAGATTAATTTTGATTTCATGATTTCCTCTTAATTTATTTTGTTCTCTTTAAGTGAATTATGAAGAACTGAGATATAATGTAATATAATAGAAAATTTAGACATTTCATAGCAAATGGAATATCTATATAGCAGCAGCGTTTTTTTTTTTTCCTGACCATTCATTATTTAACAAGTACAGTGTCTTAACACTTTACCTATCTGATTTAACTTAATCCTCATAGCAACTCAAATGTCACCCATCTTAAGCCTAAGGAAACAATTTCAGATAGGCTAAGTAAATTCGCGAAGTCAGGGGACTAGTATATCTTTCACCTCCACCATTATATTATACAACATCCCCTTCCTCTCAGATAATGAGAACTTTTTTTTTCCACATGAGTTTACATGGCAGAACAACACTTCAGTGGACACACACGCAAAAATCATCTCATGCACTTTAGGAAGGAACTGTTTATAGGATTTATATTAGTCACTATAACCTTTCAAAAAAATCACTTATTACTGCCTTATATGAGCCTGGTACCTTATACTGCATGTGACGAGCCAGGACCAGTTAGCTATATGGAGAATCTCCCTTAGCTTCATCTCATTCTATAGCTCTTCATTTTCAAAACATCAACCAATCTGCTTCAGATTGCTAAATGGATAGAATGGCAGAAAGACAAAAAACAAATTAAAAAACCTATACTTGGGTGGTGATGATGATAAGCAGATAATGTTTCTCCCACAAATGAGCTTATCTGAGGAAGACTTTATTACTCTCTAAGGGTAGAATAAAGATGTTTAAAGAGAATCCAGAATGTCAGAGGGCTTAAGAATTGTGGCAGCAACTATAGTACAGAAAGCGACTTGTCTGGAGTTGAGGAATAAATCACCTGCAACCCTGGATGGGAATACAGATTTAAGGTGGTTTTCCCACTAAACTTACCCTCTCTGCAGAGAACAAAGCAACAAAAAAGAGATGCCATAAATATTACCTTCATGACAACAAAATTCTTTCAAGTTCAGTGACACTGTGTTTATATGTATTAAAAGTACGGAATGGAGGCCCCCAGAAACTTAAGGAGCAGCCAGTGCTGCATATATAGGAGGGAACAATTTGTGGCAGGCTTCAATTATTTGTAGAACAAAATGCTAAATTTTAGGCAGTAGCCCATTTCAGCTTTTGTCATTTATATGGTTTAGCATATCTTCTTTTGAGAGCAACACAAAAGTGTTACTTTTGTTCCCATATAGTAAAACAGTGCTGCTCTCCTCTCCTCCAGATTTATAAACAAAGAATGAAAAACATGGTAACACTCCAGAGCAAAATGACTAAGTTCCCTTCCAACAAAAGAAACAAATGTTAGAACAAGTAGACCTCATTTAAAGAATGGTCTTTATCAAGAACTAGAGGATTCTATCAAGTTATTAATACTAGCAAAATACTAGTAAAAAAAAAAAAGGTCTCACTAAAAGAAATAGTTTGTGATATTGTCACACCAACACAAGTACTTCCTTCCTCCGTGGAAGAGGGTCCTTCTGTAGCACAGCAGAGAACAAAGAGAAGCATTCATTTGTTGCATTCCAAGTTTATGTGACTCTAGGCATCTTTTGTGGGTCTCTGTATGTGTGCAGGTACTCTGATGTATTAGGAGAGACAGCAAAATACAAAAGAGCTTCCTCAGTATAACATTAAAATAATAATAAAGGTTTTCATTTGTATTCTCTTTATTCACTAATCTTTGGTATGAATAACATCAAGTTCATTATTAAAACCACCGTTTTCCAGTTTCTATCTTTTAAAGCAGTTTTTCAGAACTTATGCCCACGGTAATAGATTACCCAAATCACCTCAGTGTAATATTTATCTTCAGCCCACTCTGCCCAACAGCAGGATACTCAATGGTTCAAAAAAATCTTATTGTAATTTTACAATCTCTTACACTAAAATACAAGCAGGTCTTCTGCTCTTTTCAGATACTTTTCTCTATTTTTAAAGGAAAAAGAAAAGCAGGGGTGAAGAACGGCTTGGCAATTAACCACAATTTCAATTAACAGGCCTGTTGCTGTTTATCTCTGAGATAGGCATGAAGTTTCCAAGATTATGTCTGCTAAGCTCATTAGAAGGAGCTCCAGGAAACATTAGCTTCATGACATACAGTATTTGGATGAAGCAGTAACAGAAAACACAAATGCCCTAAGCCACCGGGATCTTGACTCTACAGCACTCGTCACTTCAACAGATTCTTGCATGGCTAAGAGCCATTTGTGTCCACTAACCTTCATTAGAGCTGAGACATGGGGAGACCACTGGGAATCTGTCCCTATGAAGGCAGCACCCTGTAAATCACTCACCAGGATTCAGAACACCTGGATGCAGACTGACAGATTTTTGGCAGCTTTAGAAGCTTTTCAAGCTATGTGAGGTGATGAAGCCACCTGTATCAGATAACTTCTATAAATAAGCACAGAAGAAATCAGAGTGATGCAGAAATGGGCAGTATTACTAGTTGAAATCTAGTCATAAAGGAATCACTATTAACTTTATCCTATATTATTTAGTAGATAATCCTGTGTGAAATGCTTAACACCTAGAAAACAAATTTCTTAAACTAATAGCTTTTGTGTGTAAGTTTCCATATTTGAAAGGATTCAACCATGTTCTTCTTTCCATACCTTGAAATCAGACCTTATGTTCAAGATTAAATTCCCACATCTTCCTCTAAAACAATCAGCATTTTCCTTTTCCTGAAGACATGCAAATGGTATTTAAGCAAAACATCTTCCTAGACATTTATATACACACTTTCTTTATAAGGAAAACAGCAGGTTCTTGAAAATAGACAAATAATTGTATTACATTATTGTACCAAAATCCAAAATTTTTAGTAATCTTTGGTTTTTCGTTTTGTTTCTTTCTTTCTTTGATTTTCTTTCTTGACGGTGGCATTTTCCCACTTAAAATATAAATAGCTAGAGGACTAATAAATTTTCTATGGATCCTGATTATCATACATGTACATGCTAGAGTTAGCTCACAAGTTTAACAGAATTTTAACAAATGACTTAAAACACTGAGATGGTTTAAATAGTGACTTCCTTTTACCATTCTTAAAATGACTTAAACTGAGCTAGGCACTTTACATGCATTATTTATCATTCTCACCAAAACTTTGCATTAAGGACAGTATAACCATTTCCTAGATGAAGTAACCAGGACTTTAGGAATTTAAATTACTTGCCTAAGGCCACAAGACTGACTAATTCGTAAAGCCAAGATTTGAGCCCAGTTCTGTTTAGATCCAAAGGCCATAGGAAAACACCCTCCTGTCCCATTACTAATTGCTACTCGTCATGTAAGCAGAAACACAAACATGACACGTGAGCATATTAGTTACAAAACGGAAGGCAGATATCATTAAAGATGATATTTCTTTCTCCAAGCTTAGAAATTTTTGTTTTATAAACTTTTTATGGCAGAAAAGATCAGTCTACAAACTTGTTTTATTACCGCTTAATGGGAATGCTCAACAGATTCCCTAGGGAAAGCACTTGAGTGCAATAGTAGAGAACCTGGCAGTGTTTGATTTGAAGTCACCACAGTATTTTGTTATGAACATCTTTGATTTACAATCGGCATCTATAATTTCCCTCTAGACGTCTGCAGCGCCGTTTATGATTCAGATAACACACCTAACACTTCACACAAACATGATCTTAGAAATCACAGTTAGTATAGTAAAAATGCATTCTACTCTCTATATGAATTTGTTGTTGCAGGGCTAACAGAGTTGAAGAAAGCTAGATAGATGGCTTTTCTTTGTGATAATCTGGATGAGGTGAAAGATATAAGAATTCAGTGGATTATCAAAAAAATGAAAAATGACACTAAGGGCAAAATTCATGGCAAAAAGTTTACATTCCAGTAGGCCAGAAAATTCCAATTCTAGATTTATGTTTGATTATGTTTTCAGACTACATGCTGATGGCTTTTAAAAGTGCAGGGTTGATACTGGCCGGCTGCAATGTCAACTGATTTGATTCTCTTCTGTTAGGGGCAAATATTCAAGAGGAAAAGTCAAAAGGTTATTTTGGCTTCAAAACTTTTAAATACTTATTCTTTCCTAAGGGTTAGTTATTATAATGAGCGTTGAAACACAATGAAACAATGTGCTAAGCCATATATACTTTAGCTTTTCTAGACCCATGTTTTGGCAGTAGAGTCACCTTAGGGTAGTTTCTCCTAAGTGCATTGCTCTCTATAAATGCCTTTGTACAAATATGTTTACTTGTGAAAATGACACTAGCAAATAGTTAAATACCATATGCTACAAGTCATGGAAAATAGAGTTTAACTACAGTTCACATAAAACTGAGAACTCAAAGAAGGCTATTTTGAAAATGTACACAAATAAATTTTTAAAACATTTAAGGGTATTTTGGAGTTCAAACTTACAACCGTGAGGCTAAAAGCAGCAGATGTTGGCATTTGGGTGCTGGGTGGATGCCATGACAACATAAAGAATCACGGTTTAGGATAGCGGGGACATGGATTTAATGCTTCAGTATTTGAAACAAATGACACATTGAAATGATTGGGATGGAAAAATAAAATATCAATGATAACCTCAAAAATATAAACTACCTCTTTCTACTGGCCAAATTTAAATATATTAACTTTCTCTTTTATAATCCTTCCCTCTCAAAGGGTTTTGCATGTAGTAGGTTCTCAGTAAATAGTTCATTCAGTGATACCTAACTTTTCATTCAAATTGAGCACATTATATGATTTAGGATTTTCCCATTCACAGGGTCAGCTGAATGAAAATCGTTCTTGGCTAGGAAAGTACCTCATTGAACCTAACAAACACAATGGGGATCAATATAATATTCACCTCTACACAGCCTTGTACTTCAAAACAGTCTTCATCTCATAAAACATGCAACGTCTATTTTCTCCAAGTTTTAACCATTTGAAAAAGGACAGTAATTCACAGCACTCTATGACAGAACAATTTAAAACACTGGTTAAAAACTAAACGAGTAGGCCAAAAAGAAATCATTTGGAGAAAAAAGAAAGAAACTGGAACTTAAAGCCAGGGATACTATTTTTACCAAACACAATATTAAACAATAGAACCTAATTATACTTAATACTTTTTTTATTTCTAAGTATTTTAATTTGAATTATATATACACATATTTACCTACACTAGCACATTAAATACTATTTTGTCACGTCCGCTGATACACAACATTATATGGAAAACAAAATTTCTTTTCCTCTGGGTTAACAAGCATTGGAAGGCAAAAGAAAGATGCATTTGCAATGAGGAATTTTATATCAGGAGGAAAGAAGCTGAGGTGGAAACATCAACAATCAGATTAGTAGATGGTGTCTACATTTGTACTTTAAAAAATAAGAACCTAATAATTAGTCTTAGTTAAATTGTTAATAATAAAATTTTGCCCTGATAGATCTGGTCACAATGTCATGAGGAACTGCAAGAGACTTGGTCTAAATTTTGCACTTGAGAGATTTCCCAATTCCGAAAACATTAATTCCATTTTCTACTCAGTTTATACTTAGGTTGTAGGGATCTAGAATTCTCATTCAAGTTTTTGGAGGTAGTTAAAAAAAGCTCTCTTCATATGTGACTATCTAACCTCAAAATAGTAAAAGTAGAAAATGCTGATTTAAAAACTTAATCATGGTCAAAGCATGTAATAAAAGTTAACATTAAAAGTTGATGGTCACAAACAACATGAATTTTTAGTTCTATTCCTTTCAACTTCAAAAATGAATTCTAAAGCAAAACGTGCAAGAATCTTGAATTACCTTGTTCGAGGACATTTTTCCTCGAAGATTCCATTTACGCTTACTTTGGTGTTCATGATCTCCAATAATAAATGCAGTCACTTATTTCCACGTGCCGTAAAGATTTCCCCAGTAACAGTATTTGAGTAAGCTGGTCCGGTCTTAGGATGCGGCCCACAGTTAACAAGCTTGTTATGAACAATCTTCTTATCCAGTACTTTGTCCACTGGTGGTGACCCACTGGTGGTGGGTATCTGTTAAGTACAGCAGTTGGCTCATGAGTATACAGTTCTGAAGAAAAAGATCCACCCTGTGAAGATTTGAGTAGCAAAGTCAAAAAATGTAGAGAATGAGGCATGATAGGCCCTGTAATCTCCAAACAAAATTGATCCTTGTATCCAGAATGAATTTGTTTCTTCACATTTACACTTCGTGCCTTAAGCATCTGCATTTTGGCACCTCCAAAAGCTGTAGGGGATGAGAGGGTTGGTGGAAGTCCCGCCTGTGGGCCAGAGGAAGCAACGAAAGCTTTACAGTTGATCAAAAAATGGAGTAATGTAAAGGTGTTACTTACTTTCACCAATACAACAGACTCAGGTCTGTGATCCATTTGCACTTCATGTTTCCCTCTACACAACTTGAGAGTGTATTTGGTTTTCTAATTTTGCCTTGCACGCCCATCTCCTCCAGTCAGGAAAAACTTTCCTCTGTCTTCCTCACCGATTACTTGCCCTTCCCCGGGTTGCAAGCTTGTTCCAGATGCTTTCTTCTTTTATTAAAGGCAGAGAAAATTCAATACCTTCATTTTTCATAGCTTCTTTTAAACCTCTAGTTGTGGAAGATACGAAAGTTGTGATTATATCATATCCTGCTGCATGGGACAGGACAGTAAACCAAGAGGTACAGTGTAGAAATGAAGGCAAAGTTTTGTCTTCAGCAGATTACATGGAGAAGTAAATCTCACAGACCAGTCGCTCATTAAAATGCGTTGTAGGGCTTCATCATTTGACCAAGCGCTTGTCTTTCCAGCCTTCTTTTTTTTATCAGCTCCAATACGCGGAGAAGTGGTAGCCGGGGCAAGGCAGGACGGAGCCAAAAGATAAGGCTCTGCTGGAAGGCGCGGAGCTCAGTGGACGGTTCGGGATCCGGTATGCTCTGAGGCAAAGGAACTTCTGTTGCCCTACAAGTGCTGGACAAGACCTTGAGCCTCTTCCGGACTTGCAAATGATCTTGGGTAAATGAGTAATGGTTGTTCTTTCAGGAAGCGGCTCCTCCCACAGCAAATCATTTTCATGATGAGAATCTAAACACGGGCCGGGCGCCTCCTGCTGGCCGCGGGGTCGGCCCGTCCGGGCGGTCCGCGCGAGCGGCGGCTGGTGGTCCAGGCGGGCGAAGCGGTTCCTCCCGGCCGCCGGGTCCGCGGGGGCCGCGGTGTCGCCTCTGCCGACCGTCCGGACGGGTCATTTTTAAATGAGATTATTATTCATACTATCAACGAAGGCCATTTTCCTCTGAGATCCTAATGGAAAACTCATGCGGTAGACATATAACCAGAGAACAGGAACATGGAAGGTGGAAAAAGCCAATGTCATTTAGAGTCAACGTTTTCCACAAATTTTCATTTTATAGATGAGATTATATTAAAACAAGGGTTTTTTAGAAAACATTCCAATAATTAAACCCTTTCTGATGGCGTTCGTCCACCACATTTTTTTTTTTTTTTTTTTTTGTAGTGCGGGAATCGAAACCGGGAGCCCAAGTGGAAGGTGAGTATTCTACCATTGAACCATCAACTACTTTTAAAAGCGAGTATAAAGGCAACAATTTCTAATCTGAGCCTTTGGCTGCACAGGTAACCTCATCACTATTACACCTACCTAGTTACATACTGGAACATTAAAAAAAAAAAACCTACAAAATACACGGATTGCAATTTATATTCATATCAATTATATTTCAATCTATTTTCTTACCTACACTGAAAAAATACAATTTTTATCAAAAGTTAAAATAATGAAAATTAAAAAAAAAAATGAAAACAAACAAGATGGTTGATTTACAATGCTTCTTTGTAATTTAACAGATTACAAAAGGAAATAAAAGCTCTGTGTGGATGGACCATCACCAAGTGTTAGTAATTCAGACTGGAATAATATCAGATGCTTGCTTAACCAACCAGAACCACTAGATGGATGAGGAGAAACAATTCCCAAGGTGTATCCATTATTATTGGTTTGAATAGTTTGGTAGGACCATAATATATTCTAGATTATAACAAACTCATGCTATCCATCACTGCAACAGAAAACCTAATATGAAAGTGCCTTTTAAATTCTGGATTTAGATCATCCTTCTTTACTTCTCCAATATTCTATCCTATGTAGAAATACATGCAATATATGATTAAATGAACTGAAAAATATAGTCCGAATATTCCTGTCCTATTTGAGAAAAATGTAAAGTTACCAGGTCAATTTCAATGCATTTTAAAGAAACTGTAACAAATTAATGTAACTGAACATAATCTAATGCTTGACATATGGTATTAATACAATAAAGGTAAATGTTTTGATAGCATGCGTTGAAAGGAATTCTAAGACCTATCAGACAATAAGAACTTATATTCAAAGACACAAGAATGGAAACTAAAAAAGAAACATGGCTATAAAACACAAAGTCACTTTCCGGAGCCAAACCACAGCTATCTTCTATTATATCCCCCATACATTTTCATTTGCACGCAATCTTTAAAGAACACTTAGTTTACTGGAATGAACCTTATAAATTGTCCATATGTAAAATGAAAAGGCCCATAGCAGATCTGCCCATCTCAGATTATAAGCAACTAAATATCAGGGATAAGGAACATGGGTTTCCTCAGATCAGATCCCAACATCAAACCATTTCTGCTGGCATACATATAAAGAATTCTTACTAACCGTACTGAACCTAAATTAAAAGAATTTTTGAAAATTGGGGAAACATATCACCCTGTCTTTCTTGATTCACCCTTAAATAATATTTCAAAACTAGACTGAATAAAAGTGAACCAATTATAGTCTTTTTCTTCTTTTGGTTATGTGGAGTAGGCATAGCACATTAAGTCTAATGTAACCCTCCATGTACTTATATAACAATCTTAAAATCTTAATGAATTTCCCAGGGATCTAATTTCCTTACTACCCAAGCCCAGTGAGGACATGAATACATAAGTTTTTTTTAAGTCAATGTGAGTCATCACATCCAAGCTTCAATTGCATACTGTAATTCTTCTCAGAGTATTCCTGCAAGAACCAGCTTCTGTACTCATTGTTAAGCAGAACATTATGTTATAAAGTAGCTATGTTCATTACTGGACATTCTAGTTGTTAAAGTCCCCCACCCTCACCCCATCCCCACCAATTATTGCACTTAAAATACATGTTACTTCCATTACATTGATTCTACCTCCGCTTTCTATAGTAATATGCAGGCCCTTTTTTAAAATGGCAACATTGTCAACAATTGGAAACGGGTGTTACAGTTCCCGGTCATCTCCTCTAGGCTACACATCTCCACTTCAACTAGTTTTGACAGGATTCCAGACTTCTGGCACTCTGGCTCGTTAATGCCCTTCTTAAAATTATGGTGTGTTGGACAGAATACAGTATTCCCACTGGGATCCAACCAGTGTGAAGTACGTCAATCTATGACTTCCTATGATGTGGACAACCTTATTTCTATTTATACTTCCTAAGAAACTCTTAAGGTTTTTTTCTTTCCTTCAGTTAAGCGGTTGCATCATACAGTTGGCTCAAATTAAGTAGGTAGTCAAGTGAAACCTCCAGATGTTTTTCACAAACTGAAAATTTTCATATTCAGTTCTCATTTGGAGCCAGCAAACACTTGCTCCAGTGACAGGCAGAGAATTCAAATGTGTAGCGGACTGCAGGAGAGAGGAATAAATAATTGGGATAATTCACTATATTTTGTTACAAAAAGTCTTAGTTGCCTTTCTCATTGCTTCAAATTTCATCCACAGAATTACATATTGTCCCTTCAATGAAGTCTATATATTCCAAATTATTTATGTATTTATCTTATCACTTGTGCTTTATTTAGTATGTGCTGGTCACCACTCTAAGTGCTTTAAAAATATTAACTCATTTAATCTGGATAACAATCTTATGTATACACTTAACAAATGAAGTAATGGAAGCACAGACAAGTTAAATAACTTGCCAAAATAACTTAGCCAGTAAGAAGCAGAGTTAGGTTTCAAGACCAGGTAGACTAGCTCCAGAATTGGTGCTCATAATCATTATATTACACTGCCTCTTTACCCTAAATAAATGCTGAGAGAAACAGGCATGGGCCAAACACTTGGGAAACCACCACCACCACCATCATCGTACTTCCCTATGTTTGCCTTAATTCTATCAAATAGGACCATGACAAGCAACACAGAAATAGGTCATAGACATGCTGAACATGACTTTAAAATGAAACCCAAATATAAAGGTCACTTTTACGGCTGTTGTAAGGATTAAATAAATTATTATCTATAAAGCACTTAGAATAATGTCTGACCCAACATCAGTACTATGTAAATGTTAGCTCTTATGACTGCATTTATGACTACAAATATGCATGTACATCCATACTTGTAAATAAAGTTCCTTAGGTCAATGAAAAATTAAAATTAATTAAATTGTGATGAGACTTGATTTCAAAAAAAGTGAGTTATTCCCTTAAGTATAGAAGAGAAGCACGATGAGAATTGAAAGAAGCAGAACCATCATAAACATTGCATTATGAACAAAAACCAAAAATCACTCAACCTCCTGGCACCTATCTTCTAGGGGAAAGAGCCCTTCTGGTTTTTGTAAGCCACCAACCACATTGGGGATTAAAGAGAAAATTACTCTGAAAAATATGAATTACCAGCAGACATTATTGGTCACCTAAACTAATCTAAAAGCTTGGCTCTTGTTAACAATCTATTTGTGTTCTTGGTAATCCAAGATATCTAAAAAAAAAAAGCTCATTTGTTAGTACTTTCAAATGAATGACATAGGATTCCACAGACTGTCATTTTTGTTCAAGACTTAGAGCTATAAACCAGTAAAACTAAAAGCATCTGATCACTGGAATTTCCTGAGCACGCTGTCCTCATTCAGCTGAGAAGTGTGGTTGCTTTGCCATCCATGGAGAGGTAGCAGGACTTCCTGAGTGCTGTGATGGTTGGAATTCAGGATAGGAGCCTATGTCATACTGCAGTCCATTGTCATGAGGTTTTTGTGTTCTTCTATTCTCATTATTAAGATTTATCAGAGTCTGTTACTGGCTGTTTGGTTTACTCTACAGTGTATCATGATAGAGCCTGCATATTTTTATGATAATTTTCTAATAAACAGATATTCTGATGCATATGCCTAATAGTTCAACTGTATGTCATTCACTGGGCAGATGTAAACATTATTCCAGATGACTTCCTTAACAATTACTTGTTTTGCATGGACAGAGGTACTTCATTATTGATTCATCTGTGAATTAATGATAACTGACAATGAAAGAATATCTTTTAGAAAATAAAATCAAAAGTTTATGTTCAGATTTTTAGTTTATAAAGTAGTCGACAATTCACCATATGCTCCTCTACATCTATGTGTCCTTATTAGATTATTTCCCTACTGAAATGGAAGCTTGTGATCTAAGGGAAGTAATTAAAAGAGGGAAGGGGAGAAGAAAAGAGGGAGAAAAGGGAAAAGTCTACTAATGTAAATTATTATTTCCAAACATAAAAAGGGTAAGATGCATTATTCCAGCTGTTTCCATTAATCACCATCTTCTCCTTTCTCAACTCTACCCTTTCCCTTCATAACAACTAAGAAGTGACCACCTCATCTTACAGTCATTTTACAATAAAGCGAGAACTAATAGGATTGCTACAATACTATCAAGAATTTTGAGCTAAAATTGATTAACTCTTTAAAAGTTTTACTTTTTGTAATAACTATATATATTTTTAATATAGTACCTATGATTGTACTAAGAAGTGCAAAAAAACCCAATACTTTCTACTTCAAGTTAGCATCATCTCTCACCAACTTCCACCTCACCAAAAGATACTGCTACTTACTTATACTACCTATTAGTTATTACTATATGTATTATCTTCTCTTTCTATGTCTCTAGCATATGAATAAAAAAATCCACCTTCTACCCCCAAATTTACCATCAATAGTCATACCTCAGGGTGTGCAGGAGCAGAAGGTCATAAAATTTTAGGTGACAGGCTCTGCACACCACTAGGAGGTTACAAGAAGCTTGAGGGCTCTATTAGGCCACTCCTAAAATAGGAATCAAACTTTTAAGAAGAGGCACAGTAACGCAGGTGACATGGGGACAATGAAAACAAGAGAGAAGCAAAACAAAAGCAGCCACTCACCAATACTATAACCTAACGCGTGAGAGTCCACTTAACTTCTATAATTATTTCTAAACCAGAATTTATGATTCTGAAAGTTTTTGAAGGAACACCTTTGTTTGTCCAGGTGCATGAGGTTGTTTCCCTTTGCCACAGGAAAACAAGTTCAAGACATATGAAAAGTGTGCACTTAAAAAAAACTTTAATCCTAGCTTTACGTGTAGCATGAAACAGTTCAGGATTAAAGTCCTAAGAAAGAAGTCAACCAAGACAGATATGAGCATAAATGTGTACGTCTGTGTGTAGGTACGTGTACATAGTGACTATGAAAGAAAGAGAGAGAGAGAAAAGGAGATGGATACATTTTCAGGGGAAAGTGACTTCCTAGCAGAGCTGTCTAACTTTTTTTTAAATTAACGTTTATATCTATGAAGATACAAGGATTTATATAGGCCTCTATTTCACATATGTATATATTGCCTCTGTATATTTAATAAACATTATATATTTTCATTAGTGAAGGCCTACATTTCTCTAGAGACTTGAATATAGAAAGTGACATTATTATAAAACCAAACATAAGTAAAATCAACACAGGCTTCATTGGCTACGTATTCCAGTGATTTCCAGTATAACATGTGTCTAACATCACACAACTGAAACATTAAACCATTGCTGTAACAAAATCATTATAACAAATTAGATAAGGGAACCAATATGGCAAAATTATATTTTCAAAAAAATACATGCGTTATATTCTGCCAGTCATGACTAAAAAAAAAGAGGAAATTTTAAAAAGGCAAACAAATTTTAAACCAAATTTCCAAAGTCTATAGTAGTTTTGCCAGAATACTATTTACTGTTTTAACAGCTGTCGCCAAGGTAAGATATGCAAATAATCCAGATTGCCTTGTAAAGTTCACATCTTCCTAAATATATAAAAATATTTATAAATGTTTTCCATCTAGGACTCTCTAGCACAATTAACCTGTTTAAATTTTCTTGGAGGAAGGAAGAGACAATAAAGTATTGATAGGTCCACAGCTTTCTAGTATTCTCCTAAATTTAGATTAAGCTGTTTTCATGTCCTTCTCTATTTTTTAGAACACGACCTTGGTGGAAATAAGACTTTATTAATTTTATTTCTGACACAAGTTAACATTGTCTGCAATAGGGCACTGTGTATGTTAGAATGGGAGCCATCCATGATAACATGTTTGAATGAAAGTTTTTTTTTTAATATTTTTTATTGTATAGTATAACATATATACAAAACAAAGAAATAAAAAAGCAATAGTTTTCAAAGCAGTTTTCAATAAGAAGTTACAGGACAGATCCCAGAGTTTGTCATGGGCTACCATACAGTACTCTCAGATTTTTCCTTCTAGCTGCTCCAGAATATAGGAGGCTAAAGGGCTTAAATATTTTTTTTAGCATCACAATCGACATTTTCTTCTTGTTTTTTTGTGAAAAATAACATATACACAAAAAACTATAAATTTCAAAACAGCACCACGATTAGTTGTAGAACATATTTCAGAGTTTGACATGGGTTACAATTTCACAATTTTAGGTTTTTACTTCAAGCTGCTCTAAAATACCGGAGACTAAAAGAGATACCAATTTAATGATTCAGCATTCATATTCATGTGTTAAATCCTATCTTCTCTGTATAACTGCACCATCATGAAAGGTTTATTTTTATTCAAAGACTAAGCTAACAATATGTCAGGTATTAGATCAAATATATGACCTAAAAATTATATTAAAATCCTTTGTTCTGATTCCATGTCTTAATTCCAACAAGCACTTCAAGGGATGAATTTTCATTTTCCTATATTAAACAACAGTTTGTGCTACCATAAATTTTAAAATAAAATGTAAAGTAAAACAGCAATCGCTCTGTCTCAAAATAAAAGTGGCATTGAGACTCTTCAGTTATTATTTTATAGGAAACATACACTATCATATTGGTAAAACTCTATAATTTAGGTGGGAAAGGAAAGGAGAATTATAACACAGTCCAAATTATCCTAGGCAGGCTGTTTTCAGAGCTTGGATTTTCCAAATATTTGCCCACTTTTCACTGCACGTTGCTCATTACCAATCTATGTTTTCAGGACTTCAAAGGCAAGCTGTTCAAAGAAGCAAGAAGCTAGACAGACATGAAACCTGAATACCACTCTAGGAACATGGAGTGCTCTGGCCCAGCCACAAAACCAGGCCCCATTTTACTCTCCCACTTCCTGGTAATAGCAAAGGTTAGAAAGAGATTCTGTTCCCAGGCACAAAAGTCAGCATGTGTTTTTGTTTTGTTTTGTTTTGTTTTATTATTGCCAATAAAACTGAGCAGTACACACAGGTACAAGTGTTTTATGCTACTTGCTTATTCTATACCAGAGTTATAAACCCTTAAGACAGATGGCAGTATAATTGTTAAATTCTACAGATTAACTTGGCTGCAATTAAAGTCACAAACCTCACAGCCAATAGCATATTCACACAGTCTTAGGTTTTGTTATCTGGTGTGAACACAGATTAAGTCTGATAAAGACATTTAGAAAAACATTAACTCATTTGATCATCAAATTTAGAGCTACCATTGATATAAGATTTGCCCTGAGCACCAACACACTAAAATTATATTTACACAAAGGCCAGATTAAGTGGCTAAAAGTCAACTTTTGCAGAAGTAGAAAAGTATACAAATATGCATGCCTACGAATAAATGCCATGTTTTAAGGAGGTTAATTCAATGCTTTTAACAATTTTTGGACTCGTGGGACATATGAATTTATCTAAAATATCTTTCTTTGCTATTTAATTTATTATCACTGTTACGATTTTACCATTACCATGTCTTCTGTTTTATTCTCATCAAATTGTATTTCAGCTCATCCTTAAACAATTCCTATGATCATAAAAAACACTTTTTCTTTTTTTTTTTTAACCTAGTTCTACTAGTTTGGGACAGTACTGAACAAGTCTAACACCCTTTATCCATACATCCTCCCTTTCCTTATTCCTACAAAGTATAGTTCAAATGCCTACCAGTTCTAGAACATCTGAGTAAAGGGGAAGACATACCCCTTTTTTAATGGCTGGCATCTTATCTGGTGTCTGATAGCAAACTCAAGTAACTAAATGTTAACCACAGAAATAGTTTTTAAGCTATCAAGTACTTCTCTAATCGAATAATCATGAGATTAAACAGGATGAACTACAAAAACAATGCTTACCACAGAATTACAAAATCAAAATCTCTAGGAGCAGTGTCCAGAAACATATGTCTAGAGGTGAATCTGGCAGCCAGGATGGGGGCTTTATTTAGTAATACAATCCTTCAGGGACTCTTGCTGTATAAAGCAATGAAAGGCAAAGCTTATGTTTCCTATTACTTGCTCTTGAAAAAATACGTAACTGAGCCTTCACCTGAGGGCCTCCTTGTCCCATCAGTACAAGTAGAAATGCCTCAAATGGCTCCAAATTCCAGAGTTAGTGAAAGCTCCTGACCCAACCTCTACTTTCAGCCAAGATTCCTGCTACCTATAAATATCAGATGAGGTTCCATTCTTCCTGGATGCTAGTTTACCCCAGGTTGCCTCTATTCCACATCAGGTCTATTCCAGCATGAATCTTGGACCCTTCTCACACATTAATTAATAATGTAATACTTAGACATGGTCCATGTATGACTTGACTGAGTTTGGAGGATTTAAGTATGAAAGATGTTCTATAGGAGTCACTAAAAAGCTTTCTATCAGCCCCTGAACCCTTACTACTTAACATCTATTAATGAATATTCAAAATATTGATGAATATATTACAATATTTATATTTTACTATAAAATGCAACAAAAACATTAGCTGCATGAAGCCATACATCCTGACTATCCTTTTTTATCATAACCTGAGGTTTTGAAATGCAACATTATTAAATAGCAAATAAAATTTCATGCGCTATAAGTAAGAAAGAAATATGAAAAAGTTCTCTTTGGTGTACAGCTCTATCATCTAAATTGCAGCCACAAAGATATGCCAACAGAGTACTTTGAAACCACTGCTCTTGGATATTAACATCTTTTAAAAAAGATTTGCTTCCAATTTTAATTAAATCATTATTTTAAAGCACAGAATCCTTAGTTTCCTAAATTCTGTACCCAGAATCTCATGTATAGAAATATATTTGGAACAAATAGAAATGCAAGCAAGAGTTTATAAAATATTTAACTCTGTATTATTTATACACACAAAACCAAAAATAATTGCCAAGTCTAAATAGCAACAGAGAAATGTTTAAGTATAAATGACACAAACATAGACTATTAAAAAGCTCTCAAGTGATGTTGGCAGAATTTTAATTTTGTAGAAAATGGTTATATTATGATGTTAAAGTAGATGGAACATCAATCGATAGATACACTATTTTATCCTAATTGCATAAAATATACAAATATTGGGAAAAACTTGGAAAAATGGACCAAAATATTAATGCTAATCATTTTTATTTTTTTACTTTCATTTCAGAAAGAATTTGAGCTAATGCACTTTGTAAAGTGCAAGTAAATTAAATAAAATATATACAAAATGGATAGGGAAAGTTGATTATCAGGAAAATAAGAGAAATGCTCAACTGAGACAAGGGAGAGTGTAGTTCATTAAAAAGTATGCCATTAACATTCACCTTGAGCTGATATTGATAAGAGGGCTAAATTCAGTCAATGTAAAGCCAATTTTCAAAAACTGTGAATGGTATATTTTGGTTTTTTGGTTTTGGTTTGCTTTTGTTAGCTCTTGCACTCAAATAAATCTCTGTCATATCACTAACTGGGTATAAACTAAATGAACAGAGAGCTCAGGGACTAAATCACAGAGCAAACAGTTTGAAAATATTAAAAAAGTACAGTGTACAAAAGACTACAAGACAAAGAAAGAAAGGAGGGAAGGAAGGAGGGAGAGAGGGAGGGAGGGAGAGGCAGAGGGAGGAAGGGAAGAAAGAAGGAAGGAAAGAAGGAAGACAGGAAGGCAGGCAGGCAGGAAGGAAGAGGAAATGATGGCCCTACAAAGGAACAAGATAAAAATGCAGAAATGATCAATAAAGAACACCAGACTTTAGACACCCTGGAAAAATATTTTAAAAGAATGTTTTCCAAAATGCTCAAGGATATAAAGGAAAACAAAAGAATATCAGGAAAACAATGAATGAACATATCTCAACAAAGAGATACACATTTTAAAAAGAAACCAAACAGAAATAACTGAAATGAAAAATTCTCTAGAGGGTTTCAAATGCATACTGGAGCTGGCTCAAGAAAGATTCTCTAAACATGAAGAAAACACAACTAAAACGATTTAGGAGGAAAAGTAGAAAAAAAATAATGGGAAAAAGTGAACAGAACCTAAGAGACCTTTGGGACACAACGAAGCATACTGATAAACACATTAAGGGAGTCTCATTAGCAGAAGGAAGAAAAGGAAGAAAGTATATTCAAAGTAATAATGGTAGAAAACTTCACAAATTTAATGAAAGACATTAATATGCACATTCAAGAATCCCAGTGAAATCCAAATAGAATAAACTTAAAGAGAACTACATCCTGAACATTAAGACATTCCCAGAAAAATGAAAGCTGAATGAGTTTGTGCTGGTTGAAAGGATTATGTACCCTAAAAAAAGCCATATTTTAATCCTGACCCACATTGTGGAGGCAGCTGTTGCTTTTAATCCCTATTCATCACTGTAGGTTGGAAACTTAATTAGATTATCTCCACAGAGCTAGGGCACATCCACATGTGTGGATTTTAACCTTTGATTAGAGGAAGATGAGACTCTATCCATTTCAGGTGGGTCTGGGTTAGTTTACTGGAATCCTTTAAATGAGGAAATGTTTTGGAAAAAGCTTGAAAGGCCCAAGAACCCCAAGAGCTCATGCAGCCAGAGACTTCTGGAGATGAAAAAGGAATATGCCCCCAGGGGAGCTTCATGAAACAAGAAGCCTGGAGTGAAAAATAGCTGACATTGCCATGTTATAGACTTACTTTAACTGGGGCATTTTCATGGCCTTGGAACTGTAAACTTGAAACTTAATAAACTCTTCCCCCCACCCCATTTTTTTAAACTCCCCTTTTTAAAAGCCATCCTATTTCTGGCATATCGCATTTCAGCAGCTAGTGAACTAGGACAGAGTTCATCACCATTAGATTTGTCCTATAAGAACGCTAAAGGAACTTCCTCACACTAGATACTATAAACAACTGCACACAAACAAAATTAGATAACCTAGGTGAAACTGAAAAATATCTAAAAACATACGACTACCTATACCAACTCAAGAAGAAAGAAGATCTCAACAGTCCAATAACAAGTAAAGAGATTGAATCAGTTATCAACCCATTCCCCAACACCTCTTCCTCCTCAATAGCCCAATAGCAAGTTAAGAAATTGAATCAGTCATCATCCACATGCCCAGAAAGAAAAATCCCAGGATCAGACGGTTTAAGGCTGAATTTTGCCAACATTTCCAAGAGGAATTAACACTAATCCTGGGCAAAATCTTCAAAAAAATTGAGGAGGAGGGAACCTTTCCTCACTCATTCCATTAGACTAACATCACCCTAGAAATGAAGCCAGACAAAGATATCATAAGAAAAAAAGTTTACAGGCCTACTATGCCTAATGAATATAAATGCAAAAAATCCTTAGTAAAATACAAGCAAAAAGAATTCAATAATAAATTAAAAGAATTATACACCATGATCAAGCAGGATTTATCCAAGGTATGCAAAGGTAGTTCAATATCAGAAAATTAATGTCATAAACCACATTAATAGAATGAAGCAAATTAATGCATGATCATTTCAATTGACACAGAAAAGGCATTTAACAAAATGCAAATCCTTGATAAAAACACATAGAAACTGGGAATTGAAGGAAACAACCTCAAAATGAAAAAGGCTATAAAGGAGAAAACCCACAACTAACATCATAATCAATGGTGAAAACCTCTAAGATCAGGAACAAGGATCAAAGATGCTCACTATGTCCACTGTTAGTCAGTGTTGTACTAGAAATTCTAGCCTGAGCAATTAGGCAAGAAAAAATAAATAAAAGGCATGTAAATTGGAAAGGAAGAAGTAAAACTTTTCCTATTTGCAGATGAAATGACCCTATATATGTAAAACATTGAAAATCTATATCAAAGCTACTACGGCTAAAAATAAAGTCAGTAAAGGCAGGATTCAAGGTCAACATACAAAAGCAAGTAGTGTTTCTATATATTAGTAATGAACAATATGAAGAGGATATTAAGAAAAAAACATTTACAGTAGCAACTAATGAATCAAATATCTAGGAATAAATTTAACCAAGGACATAAGGAATTTATATATGGAAAACTACAAAACATTGGTAAAAGTTTTTACCAATGGAAGGCCTTTCCTAGCTCATAGAAGCTAGGAAAATAAATGGAAGGCCTTTCCTAGCTCAGGGATTAGTATGATGTCAATTCCATCCAAAGTAATTTTCAGATTCAACACCATCCCAATAAAATTCCAATCGTCTTCTTTGAAGAAATGGAAAAAGCAATCATCAAATTTATATGGAAATTTAAGTATGCCCAAACAGGCAAAACATTTTAACAAAGAATTAAGAAGTTGGAAGACTCATATTTCCTGATTTTAAAATTTATCACAAAGCAACAGTCATCAAAACACCATGTTACTGGCACAAGGACAGACATATAGACCAATGGAATTTAATTAAAAGTTCAGCAATAAACCTCACATCTATGACCAATTTATTTTTGACAAGTGTGCCAAGTTCTCTCAATCAGGAAAGAATATTCTCTTCAAAAAAAATGGTGCTGGGTAAAATTGATATCCATATGCAAAGGAATGAAGGTGGATCCTTACCTCACACAATAAACAAAAATTAACTCAAGATGGACCAAAGACTAACTGTAGGAACCAAATTATAAAAGTTTTAGAAGAAAGAATAGGGTAGCATCTTCAAGACCTGGTGTGCCAGTTTGAATCTGTGGCAGACCCCAGAAAAGCCATGTCCTTTAATTCTCATTCAATATTGTTGGCTGGGAGCTTTTTGATTGTTCCCATGGAGAAATGACCCACCCAATTGTGAGTGGTAACTTTTCATTAGATGATTTCCATGGAGGTGTATCTCCACCCATTGAAGATGGGGTTGCTTACTGTAATCCTTTAAAAGAGGAAACACTTTGGAGAGAGTCCCTTTCTAGAGCCACAAGAAAGCCACAGCGAGCTGAACAGAGCCATGAATTTGAGAGAACCACAGAATCCACCAGCCAGCAACCTTTGAGCTGAAGAAGGAGAATACCCCTGGGAGAGCTTCATAAAACAAGGACCAGGAGAGAAAGCTAGCAGACTTTTGCCACGTTCACCACATGCCTTCCCAGTTGAGAGAGAAACACTGAACCCATAGGCCTTTCATGAGTGAAAGTAACCTCTTCTTCGTGCCTTAATCTGGACGTTTTTATAGTCTTGCCTTAATTGGGACATTTTCTTGGCCTTAGAACTGTAAACTAGCAACTTATTAAATTCTCCTTTTTAAAAGCCATTCTGTTTCTAGTATATTGCATTCTGGCAGCCAGCAAACTAGAACAGATTTTGGAACCAGAGTAGAGGGGCGCTGCTGCAGTTTGCAAATACCAAACATGTTGGAACAGCTTTTTAAATGGATAAGGGGAAGATTCTGGTGGAGCTATGAGGAGTTTGCTAGAGAAGGCCTAGAATGCTTTGAAGAGACTGTTGGTAGAAATGTGGACTCTAAAGACACTTCTGATAAGGCCTTAGAAAGAAATGAGGAAAGTGTTATTATAGCCAAGGAAGGTGAGCCTTGTTTTAAAATGACAGATAATCTGGCAAAAATTACTAGTGGCTTTGACTCTAAGAAGATTTTAAAAGCCATGAACTCAGATATTTAGCAGAAGAGATTTGCAAATTAAATGTGGGAAGTTCAGCCTGGTTTCTCCTCACAGCTTATGGTGAAATGCGACAGGTGAGAGATAAGCTGAATACTCAACTCTTGGGTACAAAGAAACCAGAAATTGATGTTCTAGAAAATTCTGGGCTTCCAAGAAGGAAGACTCCAAAGAATAGGGTGCCATGTTAGGATTTAACCAAATGTGGAACCAGCCATCCATTTCAGAGAAAGCCAGGGTTGGACATGGAGTTATTCCGGAAAGATATGTGGAAACTCCTTATGTCTGATGGGCATGATCCAAGACTACCACATAGAAAGCAAATGAGAGTGTTGCAAGATGTGCATAAAGAAAACCACTGCAATCAGGACTAAGAGGGACAGAGAAGGGACACATTAGAGGAAAAATAACTTCAGCAACAGAACCATGGAGGCTGAGGTTTCAAGTCAAGAAGCCTAGGGCTAGGAGAGTGGACCTGCCCAAGCAAATGGAGAGAGTGAGTTTGCCCCTAAGGGAGAGTATGGGCCTTGTACCTCATTGCAGTGGAGGAGTGGTGCCACCTCATGCCCTGGACAGGGTACAGCACACTCCTTAGGGATTGGTTAGAGCCTGGCTGCCACCACGTGGAGGAGTTGAGCATGTGTCCGAGAGATGGCAGAGAGCCCGGGTGTGGCCTCAATGCTTGGAGAGTGTGGAACCTAGATAAAAGTGATCTCCCCAATGTCCCCCAAGGTAACATTCAGAGAGAGGTGGGCCACCGCATAGGCCCTTGGAAAGGGTGGGATTGCTGCTTTCTAAAGCCCTGAAGATAAAATGATCTCAGACTGTGAAATCTAATGGACTTTGCCCTGAAGGTTTTTGAGACTGCTTGGGTCCTGAGACCCTGTGTTCTTTTCCCACTATGGAAATAGGTATATATATCCTGTGATTGTTCCTCCTTTATATGTTGGCTGCAAATAACTTGTTCTGGTTTTTACAGATCCAGAGCCAGAGAATTTCGCCTTAAGACGGACCTTCCCAGTGGCTGACTTTGATGAGATTTTGTACTGTTTCTGACTTTGTATTGTATTTGTATTGCTACTGAAATGTTTTAAGGCTTTCTGATACTTATATGGAATGAATGTAGTTTGCACTTGAAAAGAACAGGTCTTTTTGGCGTTCAAAGGGTGGAATGTGCCAGTTTGAATCTGAGGTAGACCCCCGAAAAGCCATGTCCTTTAATTCTCATTCAATATTGCTGGCTGGGAGCTTTTTGATTTTTCCTATGGAGATGTGGCCCACCCGATTGTGGGTGGTAAATTTTCATTAGATGATTTCCATGGAAGTGTCTCTCCACTCATTGAAGATGGGGTTGCTTACTAAAATCCTTTAAAAGAAGAAACATTTTGGAGAGAGTCCCTTTCTAGAGCATGAGAAAGCCACAACAGAGCTGAGGAGAGCCATAAGGCTGAGAGAACCAAAGAGTCCAGCAGCCAGGAACCTTTGGAACTGAAGGAGAATGCCCCCCGGGGGAGCTTCATAACACAAGAAGCCAGGAGAGAAAGCTAGTAGACTTTTGCCATGTTCGCCACATGCCTTCCCAGTGGAGAGAGAAACACTGAATCCATCAGCCTTTCTTGAGTGAAGGTAACCTCTTCTTGGTGCCTTAATTTGGACATTTTTTATAGCCTTGCTTTAATTGGAACATTTTCTTGGCCTTAGAACTATAAACTAGCAACATATTAAATTCCCCTTTTTAAAAGCCATTCCATTTCTGGTATGTTACATTTTGGCAGCTAGCAAACTAGAACACCTAGGGATAGGCACTGGCTTCTTAGACTACACCAAAAGCACAAGCAAAGAAAGAAACAATAGAAACATGGGACTTCATCAAAATTAAAAACTTTGTGTGAAGGACTCCATCATAAAAGTTGAAAGACATTCTACAGAATCAGAAAATATTTGGAAATCACACATCTGATAAGGTTTTAATATCCAGAATATATAATTAAATCCTATAACTCTACCACAAAAAGACAAACAACGCAATTTTTATAAATGGACAAAAACTTGGATAGACATTTCTCCAAAGAAGATATGCAAATTGCCAATAAGCACATGAAAAGATGCTCACTATCATTAGCCATTAGGGAAATGCACATCAAAACTACAATGATGCATCATTTCATACCTACTAAAATGGCTACTATTAAAAAGGAAAGAGAATATAAGTGTTAGAGACAATGTAGAGAAATGGGAACACTTGCTCACTGTTGGTGGAAATATAAAATAGTTAAGCTGCTATGGAAGATGGTTTGACAGCTCCTCATAAAGTAAAGACAGAATTACCATATATAATTAGCAATCACACTTCTAGGTATATACCCCCAAAGAATTGAAAGCAGGAACTCAAACAGATATCTACACACCTGTATTGATAACAGCTCTATTCACAGTAGCCAAAAGGTATAAATAATTCAAGTTCCATCAACATATGGATGGGAAAAAGGGTGGCATGTGTATACACACACACACATACACACAAACACAATGGAGTATTATTTAGCTGTAAAAAACGAATGGAATTCTGGTACATTTGACAATATGGATGAACCTTGAAGTCATCATATTGAGTGAAATAAGTCAGATACAAAAGGACAAATATGTGATCTCACTGACATGATGTAATTAAAATAAGCTAATTCAGGGTCAGAAACTAGAATTACAGAATACTAGGGCATGTGGTGGGGGTAGGGAATGTGAAGTTAACACTTAATTGTGTAAGAATCAAACTAAGTTTAGCTTTCACACAAGGTGATGCAGGCAGGGGAAGGAGAGGGCCTCTGACGCAAACCTAGAACTGTTGCCAAATCTTTAATGGCCAGGGTCATTAAAATATAAAGCATTATCAAAGGGGGAACCTTTGGGGGGAAGTTCAAATTAGTTAGACTATCCAGATAGGCTGTAACTGCTGAAGCATCTAATCAGTAGAGAAACAGGGGAGGGTCTGCAAGCTAGGCACAGGTATAACCATTTTGGCATTCTATTGTTTGGTGAGCTGGCCACCATTTTTTCCGGGTTGGCACCTGTTCTTGCAAGATCATGAATAAATTTTCTTCTCCATAATCAGGTAAGCATTTATCCACTTTCAAGTACAGCATTTTTTTCTAACAATCTGGGGTCTCATCCAGAATCCAAGGCTTCAGAGGGTGACTCCCTAGGGAGGACAAAGGGAAGGCATGCCCCGCTGATTGAACAGTCTCAGACTCCGCCGTTGGGGGTCTACCTCCAGCAGCCAGAAGGACTCGAGACCAGATGCTAGGATCTGCCGATTGTGAAGAAAAGGGGAAGGGGAAATCTGCCCCACAGTGACCAGACAACTCTGTGCACAGACCAAGATAGGAAAAAGGCTATTAAGTATTGCCTTGGTGGTCAGGATGAACTCTGATGAGTCTGGCAGTGAGTAAGACAAAGGAACCAAGGCAAGACTCAGAATGGGTAGAGGCAGTCAGCCTACCGGGGAAAAAGAGAGGGGGTACTTTATAGGTTCCTCCGGGGGGAACATTACTCTGTATAGTGCGAGATCTTTAAGGCCTCACTATACAGGGGATAAAATTGGCTATTCCCAAATCTCAGAACTTAAATAAAGCCTTTGAGGGGTCTCAAGGAAAAGACAGCTTGTACTATCCAGTAATTTTAAGTCCTTAAAAGGGACTTTAAGAAAGTACCCAGAGTTATGATATTCTGGTAATTTTCTAGTTTTGTCTCTTTGGTTCAATAGAACTATTCAAAGTGGTATGTGACAACTTGATGCACAGTTTGGGTTTCTTTATAATAAATTCCTTGGCCAAATGCAGGAATTGCAGACTTACTACTAATAAGAGTGCAGCAAATGGATGTATAAAACTATTTTGATGTGGGAGCATTTTCCTGTAGGAGTTCAGTGTCAGTACAGGAATTAGACTCCTAGGAGGGTTATGGTTTCTTCTGACAGGACCTGCCAACTACTTCTGCCCAATAATGCTGGCATTATTTGAGGTGGCAGAAAAGATGCCTGCTTTCTGATTTATTTAGGCAAGTAGCTAAGCCAAGGAGAGGTTGGATGATTTAAGAGACATAACGGATTCTTAGTTAAAGATGCATCTTTTCCAGAAAAAATCTTGTTGGATATGATGGTTTGTTTTGTTTGGTTTTGAAGAATGAACTTAAACAAAACTCCCTTCACTTAGCCTGCAAAAGTTGAGGGACCAAGAAAAGAAATACTCAGATAAGGACTCTACTAGTCTTGTGGCCAAAGGATGTAAAGATGTCTTGGGCTGACATTCAGAAAAAGATCCAGAAAAATACATGGGTGGAAGGATAAACCACTAGAGGAGTTATTAAGAAAGTCTCAGAGTGTATTTTAGTTCTGATATTTTGCTGTATTCAACTTTACTGGTGATGGTGACCTTTAAGACCCAATCGGGCTCCCTTCTTTGCTTCCACATTTTATTTTAGATGCAGGATCATCCATTCCTTCTTTGACACAGGTGTGGACTTTGTTCTTTGTTTGCTCTGAGGTGTAGTATGAGAGGGAGGTGGGGAGTGCGTGGGACGGGGGTGCTCAGAACTGCTCAGTGTCAGAGCTGTGAAGGACAGGCGGGGGGTCTGGGCTTCTAATCTGCTCTGGAGAAGCAGTGTGAGGGGATAAAATAGTCACTGGGTGTCTCCTAGGTGCCAGTTACCGGGAGTCTTGCTTATTCAAGAGTGAAGCAGAAAAGAGGTGCTGAGAACAGGCCCTGCTTGCAGTGGCCACGGGGCACAAGCCAGCCCTGGCAGCTCTGTAGCCATTAGCTGTGTGCTGGTCACTATTGCACAGAGGGACCCGCGGTCTCTGCTGAGCCCAGGGACCAGGGACACCTGGTAGACTAGGACAGGCAGAAGCACCAAGGCTGAGAGCGTGGGTCGACACCCCTCCACCTTGCGTGGCCTAACTCTGGGCTCCCAGGACTGCACAGCTGCTGGCCCCTCTGGGGGTGGGGACCAGTGCCAGGGACGGGTTTGGCCGAAGGACCAGCACAAACACTGGCTGGATGTCCCCCAGGCCACCCCCCAAATTCAGAAACCAAGTCACTTAGCTGAGCGGCTTCCCCTGCCATGCCATCAGAGATAGTGGGATGTGAGAAGGGAAGAAGAAAAGCAGAAACAACAAGGTAAAGTCATGCTGATCACAGTCGACCACATGGTCAAGAAGGGATTAGAGATAAAGCAGGGAGGAGACAGGCAGAGGCAGAAAAGAAACAGTCTGAGCCAAAGAGGATAACGGAGTGAGGAGGGCACAAGACTCAGCAGGGCGTTATCACTGTGGGAAACCTGGTCGTTTCAAAGCAGTGCCCGAATTTAAAGAAAGAAGGTCAGGGGATAGCCCTGATGAACTCTGAAAATTAGGGAGGTTAAAGCCTCCTCATCTCAAGAGTCCTTTGGCAAATCATCTCAGGAACCTTTGGTAAATCTATAGGTGGGCCCTTATCAGGGAGAAAATTACCTTTTTGATGGACACTAGGGCAGCTGGATCTTCTGTGACCCATGTCGCATAGGGGATTGAATTCTCGGTAGCTCCCTCACAGTTACAGGGGCAAAAGGGGATTGATTTAAAGTCCCCATTCTCAAACTGACCGTTATCAATTGGGGAGATTACCATATTATAAACCACTGCTGTACATTCCAGAAACTGGGAGCAGCTTGTTGGGAAGGGACCTAATAATACCCATGGGACTGGCTAATGTATAGCAGTAGACCCGAAACGACTCTATCGAAGGGCAGCGAGAGTGCTGCAGCATCTGTATAAAAAAAGCCACTGCCAGTTGGGACTGGGAGGGGCAGGGAAGGGACCCATTAAAGGAAAATGGCTTTGGACATAGAACTACGAAGGCTGGGATCTGAAGTCAGAAGGCCTGGGGCCAGGACAGTGGACCTACCCAAGCACTTGGAGGGGGTGAGTCTGCCCTGAAGGCAGAGGATGGGCCTTCCACCTCGCGGTGGAGGAGTGGTACTGCCTCAGGCCTTGGAGAGAGGGTGAGCACATTCCTTGGGAATTGGGGAGAGCCTGGCTGCCACCACGTGGAAGGGTTGAGCATGTGCCCCGGAAATGACAGAGAGCCCAGATGTGGCCCCAATGCTTGGAGGAGGTGGAGCCGAGAGGGGTGTGGTCTCCCCAGAGTTTCCCAGGGTTGCATTCAGAGAGGCACTGCTGTATAGGCCCTTGGAAAGGGTGGGACTGCCGCTTTCTAAAGCCTGAAGATAAACGACTCTTAAACTTTGAAATCTAATGGAGTTTGCCCTGCAGATTTTCAAAACTGCTTGGGTCCGGTGACCCCTGTGTTCCTTCCAATTTCTCCTTATGTAAATGGGAATATGTATCCTATGACTGTTCCTCCTTTGTATTCAGCAGCGAATAACTTATTCTGAGTTTTACAGACCATGCCAGACTTTGCAAAGGACCCCTTCCTTAAGAATTATAAACTGGCTTTGTCCTCTGCTCCGTCATCCCTCAGGTACCTTGGCTTGCTGGCCCACACCCCACCTCTTGAATTTGCTGCCCATCAACATCAACCTGGCAGTTGGGTCCTCATCAAATTGTGGAAAGAGTCTAAACTCCAACCGGCCTGGGAATGATATTGACAATTAAAATGGCCATCTGGACGGCAGAGAAAGGCTGGACTCACTACACCCAAGTGAAAGGCCCAGTACCTAAGCCGGATGGTAAGTACCCAACAACACTGTCCGATTCCTGGGATATAACTCCAACTTCGGCCCCTTTAAAATCACGTTAAAGAGAAAATAGCTGGGAGGGTAAAAGAAGTTTTGGATTTGGAGTTTGGATTCTGTACTTTAACATAGTTAATAGTGACCCTCACCCAAGGAAGACACAGATGAGGGATCTGGAGCCCCATTTAAAAAATGAGAATAATTATACTAGTCATAGTGTTCCAAATTGGGGAAGCAACAAGCCCTGCCAAATTGGTAATGAATGTAATTGAAGGTTTAAAGCCCCAAACTACAGTTTGATGAAAGATAAACTCAGCAAACTCACCAAGAAGGAGGTAAAACTAAAGAGTTTAGGCAAAGGCTTTATTTCAGGGAAAAAAAGAGTCATCCGGGTAGCATTTCAAAAGAAAAAGAAAAACGCTGCCCCGAGGTGGCGGTGGGGGGAATAGGTTTTTTTTTTTTTTAAGGTTTATAGTTAAAAAGTTGAGGGGCAAGAGTTAGGCAAGTCTCTATTGGCTAGTTTTCAGAAATAGGGGGCTAAGTTTGGAGTTGGCAGCTTTCCATTGGTAAAGTTTGAAATTTCAATGCTGCCTTAGGCAGGCAGGGTTATAAATGCTGGGAAGCAAATAATAAATAAGGGGAGTTTACACAAGAATGCATTTGCCAGAGAGGCTGAATAATGAGAAGTTACTGCAGGAAGGCAGCGATATGGGGGAAGGAGATGCTGGGCTGAGGCAGTCTAGGGTAAGACAGGCTTTCTGAAATATTTGCCAGGGGTATGTTACATCCTGGGGGGAATGGGTCCTATCCTCCAGGCCTAACATTTGATATTTGGCAAATAACAGACTGGAGACTTAACAAATCAAAAGCAATTAAGTGGGGAAAAACAAATATTTGTGTCCAGAGCCAATAAGGGGGTGTTACAAATCAAGTTTCTCATTGCCCCTCCTGGGATGATGTATGATGGACTACCCAATTTTAAGGATGAACCGTGAATCTGGAATTAATTTCACAGACCTGAAGGTCGTGTAACCTGGTGGTGATAACCATCAAAAAGCAGACAAACGGGGCGGCAGCAGAGAACAGCTGATAGATCCAGCAGGGGGCGGCAGCAGAGATGGAATAATAGTTGACAGAATACATGGGATGGGGTGGACCTCACTGAAAAAGACCCTCTAGGAAGGTTTAGAATACAAGTCCATCCCTACCACCAATAATGCCCTCTCCAGTTAACTCTTCAATAGCACTTAAGGAAAGGTTAGTTCCCCAATA
>PVIY010007792.1:0-80277 GCA_004026745.1 Myrmecophaga tridactyla | reverse complement strand
TTGCTTTAAAACAATCTCTTTGGTTTGTAATAAAATCCAAAATTTCTAGGTATCATTTCAAATGGTGCATGATTTGCCTCCCTCCAAAATCAGGATCATTTGCTGTGTTGGGATATTACTTCAGAGTTTTTTTCTTTTTTAAGACATTTAATCACAGGATGTTATAAAGCACAATGATGGCTTTCTTTTTTCCCACTGCCTTATCCAAGACCCTGATGATCGTAGGGAAAATGCTGGTTAAGCCTGGTCCTTCGCATTAGGCTGACTGCTTGTCCTTAGTTTAGTTCATGACACTATAAAGGGGAGTGAAGAAGGAAGGAGTTGTGGGAGAAGATGTAAAACACTTCACAGGCAGTTCATGTTCCTTAATTTCATGAATAATAACAGCTAGCGGTTATTGTTTTCTTTATTATTTTAAGCATTATGCTAGGCTATTCACATTCTTTATTTGTTATAATCACCCTGGTATATTTTCTCTCATTTCACAGATAACAGAAAGTTTTTGATTGTCATGGACAAGCAAAATCAGCATCAGTTGTGAAATTGTCAAAAATTCAAATTCTCAATACCCTAGACCTACTGAATTAGAAACTTCGAAGGTGGGACCTGGCAATCTGAGTTTAAGATGTCCACTTGGTTTTGCTGCACAACCTGATGAAGGTTTTGGATTCAAAGAACTCTGGTTCAAAAGCCCAATTTCCACTGAACAAAAAGGAAGGAAAGAAGGTACAAAGGAAGAAAAAAAGAAAACACTTGGAATTAGAGAAGAAGGTTTGGAGGTTGGCTTTTTTTTTTTGGTCCGAAACATCAAAAGCTTGGATGAATCTTCACAAGGTTCTATTGTTTCCTGGACAGCCAGGCATTCTCTCATCGCTTCAAAAGAGTTTTGAAAAGATAACTATTGTTTCCATTTTTATATATGTCAAGGTCAAAGGTTAGAAGCCAAAGGTCAGAGCTTCTTCATTAGGGAAAAATAATGAATAAATTCATTTGAAACAATGCACTTGCCTTCCTGTTCTATCTTCAAGGATCTTCATTAATATGTGGATTCTATTTTGCCTAATCCAATCTTTCCTTCAGAATATTTTCAGCTGCTAATTTAAGAAATGTTTAATGATCCTGACTCCAGGTTTTATTTTCTAATGACTCAGCATCCTGACAAACCAGCTTATTTGAATTGTTGACCAGGGCATAGGATTGTAAACTAGAAAACAATTTGTGACTTAAATAAGCCCTCTCTCTCTCTCTTTTTTTTTTTTTCATGTGATGAGCATTAGTTAACGATCTTTCACGAATATATTACAGACTTAGCTATGGCATAATACTGATAATATAATAATGACATTTGAAAAGCCAGTCCTTTCACTTGTAAAAATTGATGAGCATAGTAGCCCAGCAATTTTCATACTCTTGTACTTGGAACTTCCAGGACTGAAGGCAGCTCCAGCTTTATCTGCTTTACTGTTTCACCTCTGTTTAGATTTACTTGTTGTTCTGACTCTAAACAGTTTGATAACCCCTTGACTGGATAATTTCTAAAGTTTCTTCCCATGCTTCATGTTTTATAATTCTGTTTCCCTAATGAGGGGATTTTGAAGTGCCAGGACTTACTTTTCCCTAGCACCTGGCCTCACCAAGATCTTCCCCTGCTGACCCATATGTAAGGACTCATTTTATTAGAAGGCATTTAAGCAGAAGTATTACAGGAAATACATGTTTTTATAGATGTTTGATTGCCAACTACACTGACCCGAAGTGTTAAAAAAGAAAACATTTGATTCTGAAGTTGAATCAAAATGGCACCACCCTCCCCCCCAACTCAGGACAGGATACCTTCCTTGGAGAGTGTACATGCTTTCAAGTAGTGGGTCCCTGCAAGTGCAAAGTATAACTGTCTTTAAATAGCTGCTGATCTTCATATCATTAATTTCCTGCTCCGAAAACTGAAATGCCCTGTAATTATCCAGCTGTAGGAACACATAAGACGGTACTAAATTTTGCTTAAGTACAGCCTATTGCCAAAACGGAAGCCAAAATATATAATTATGTTGGCATTAACATTCTATAGCTGTGCGATTTCGGAATGGCACAATGGCTGGAACACTTTGTGAAGGGCAGCACTGTCTGGGTAATGTAGCAGAAACACTTATCTAATAGCATGCCCTCCCGTGCCCCCTGTCATAGT
This sequence comes from Myrmecophaga tridactyla, assembly GCA_004026745.1. Taxonomy (NCBI): domain Eukaryota; kingdom Metazoa; phylum Chordata; class Mammalia; order Pilosa; family Myrmecophagidae; genus Myrmecophaga; species Myrmecophaga tridactyla. The sequence continues at coordinate 78,092 of PVIY010007792.1, read as the reverse complement.
GCCAGCATATTATTCCTATTACTGGTCTGCGCATACAGTAGGATTCCACTTTGCAGTCCCTGCCAAGAGAAACAGCCTTCCATGTTTTTGGAGCAAATGTCCGCACACGTAAATGAAAGCAAAGAGTAATTAGATTACAGTGTTTTAGGCTGAGCCTGGTGGACGAAAACAGTCCATCTTGCTCATTTACATTAATAAACATCCCACTATTCTTACCAAACATTGTTCACAGGGCATGGGCCATGATTTTCCATAATAAATTCCAAGAGAACTCTTTAGACAAGGCAAGAAGAGTGTGGTTGCTTTGACCTATTGCCTGCCCATAATAGTGATTAAAAGTCACCGTTGATTTTGTGACAAGTATGCTTTTCTATTTTTGGTTATGATTCTTAAAACTCTTGCTATATAGCCAGGCTAGGTTAATTTAGATACTCAGTTAAGAGGAGAATAAACATTTTCTGCTTAGAAGTTGCTTAAAGCCTTAAGAAACAAAATGATCTTGTTAGTTGTTAGGGAGGCTGTTGAGTATTTAAGCTCTTTTGACCTATAAAGGGAGGGCATCAACCATGGTAGCTTGGGAGAAAAAAAAAATCCTAATTACTATTAATGAGATTCATTATAATGTAGAGTGTCCCTGCAATGAATTTTAAATGTCCCCTGCCAGTATTTCTATCAACATGGCGCAGAGGAAAACATCTGCTCCAGAGTGTCCATGGAGTTGCATTGCAATTAGCTGATATGGATGATCTATTTATTATTGGGCCTGTCTTTCAGTAGAGGAGGGGATCAATCTTTCCCTGCCATATCAATTTGTCCACAGAAAGAGAAAAGCTGGGGTATTTATATGGTATGCCTTAAAAATCATGTATTAAAAATAATTCAAAGGAATTAAGTCCACGTGTTGGCTTTTTTTTACTTTTTCTCTTTTTGCTGTTTGAACTAATACAAATCACCCTCATTGTTTCTTGTTGTCAGAGAGGGGAAGATCTTAAACTAATGCATTTCAGGAAATCAAGTCCTTTTGTGAACAACACAATTATAACACTTTCTTGAAGGCATAATAAAACCACAATAAAAGTAAAGAGTAATGATCTGGAGCTGTTCTGTCCAGTGGAAATGTAGTGTGAGCCACACATGCAATGTAAAATCTTCATATAGGCACTTTTTAAAAAATAAAAAGTGGGTGAAATTAATTTGAATAATAAGTATTATATATTATCTTAGCCAATTGATCTTAACTATTAAGACAACATATAATCAATATTAAAATTATTAATGGCCCATTAACTTTCTTTTTTATATTTTCTACTATTTTTGTACTTTCTACAAGCCACATTTCAAGAGCTCAGTAGACACATGTGGCAAATGGCTTGTATATTAGATGGCACTGATCTTGAGGAAACCCTTTTCTCTAATTCTTATTTGAGAAACTAGATGACGATGATAAAAAGTTGTTTGTGAGGTGCAAGGGTAGTTCAGTCATAGAATTCTCACCTGCCATGCAGGAGACCTGGGTTTGATTCCTGGTCCACGCACTTCCCCTAAATCAAACAAACAAGCAAAACAAGCAAACAAACAAACAAAAATTCAACAAATGGTGCTGCGATAATGGGATACTCACATGGAAAAAGAATGAAACGTGACCCCCACCATACAGCATACAAAAAAAAAAGCTGTTTATAATCATATTGCTCTAGAATAGTTTAAATATCCTTGTGTTTTTTGACCTTTGCTTTTCTAAGTCTGAACGACTTGACATTGCTAATACATCAACTTTTTGTAAAATGGTAAATCTTATCTAAATGCATTAGGGATGAATTTCACTAGTGAAAATGCCTTCAGATCTTTACTAATATCTGCCTGTGATCCAAATTTCAGGAGATTAAAGGTGAGTTAAATGTTCCACATGTAGTGATTTCTCACTATATATTTCTAACTCATATGGATATTAAGCAACTCGAAGCAGTAAAATGAAGTTTATTCACAATACTATTGACTAGTCAAACACTTCTGAAATTACGAGTATTTTTATTTCTATGTCATGTGACACAACTACAAAGGAATATATAAAAATCTTTAAAAATCGGTATTTCCACCTAAATCTAATGTAATTTTTTGACTATTAATTGAGTTTAATGTTGAGAAATATCTCCTATCCTGATTTGCCTAATAATTTCACCACACGTGGTTCTCCATTGACAACTGTCAACCTCCTATACAATGAAAGGAAGTGTTTTCTAGCAACATAAAAATTTGGGAGTACCTTCCATTTGCTACATCCTGTTCTCACCTGTGTGGACATGGTGAAGAATAATGTTACTTATAAAGAAATATATGACAATCAGCCTGAGGATGTAAGGAACATGAAAAGCTGCTTTTGAGTATAAAATGGCGAATGGCAGATACCCAGTGATAATCCCGTGGAGAACACAATATGTGATAGGAAATTCCAGGCGAAGGAGCAACCTTTTCTAGAGAGGGTTACTATAAAAAGCTTTCTGGAGGAAATGTGATTAAATGATGCATAGGATTTGACTATCTGGATAAGAAAAGAGCATTTCAGGCAAGGGGAATATTTGAAAAATATAACTGAAAAAGCAGAGAAAGATAAAATAGTGATTAACATATAATTTGAAGAAAAAGACGAAATAATATAAAACAGGGGTAGGCTTATTAAAATACAAATTCATGGGAACTTAGCACACAGCCATTTAAGCAGTGATATATTATAATAAGACTATTCCTGATTTGAGTAGGGTACCCCTGGTCAGAATGACCTGATAATTGAAAGAGTAATCACAGAAAGAGGAAAAAAGAATTGCAAACTGAACATCTCTTCATCCTGTTTCTTTTTAAATAAGGGCTTTTTACTTGACCCTCAACAATTAACTTTAGGAGTTCGAGACACATATTCAATAACCCACAGGCATCACTTTTATCTCTAACACGTCTGTTATTTTTTTAAAGCAACCAGAGAAAGGATATGTGTAGTGATGTCAGTTAAAGAACATTTGAATAAATATCTATTTTTACTTTATATGGGCCCTGGATCTGGCTGTTTGAATTGGAATTTTCTCTCTGCCACTCACTTGGTGTGTGATGCTGGGCTTACCTGTGATTCTTTTTTTCTCACCTGTAACGTGGAAATGATGACGGTATCTATCTTACATGCTTGTTTGGATGATGAAAAGAAATAAAATATGCAAAGAGCTTAAAGGAGCACATGGCATTGATTAAAAACCCCAAACACTGTCTATTACTCTGGTTATTATGATCAAGGATAGCAATTTTTTAATTCTTCTTTTGAGGCATACTTTTTTCCTTTCTTTGAGTTATAGTGGTGTGTCTGCAATACATAGGTCCTCAGAAACTAACATGAAGAGTCTTTGAACAGTCAAACACACAATGCTTTTTCACCTAGAGCATCCTAGGTGATTGGTATTTAGGGACATATACTCTGGGAAATAGTGTACATAAAGGAATGACTCTAAGGTCCGAAGTGCCTATTTTCTTGCTAGTTTTGTGTTCGAGGTGGGGGGAAGGCTTGTATGGTGGAATCAGGAATTTGTATGTTCTTCAAATCACACCAAATGTTTGCCTTCTCTGGGGAATTATAGACTAACATGGGAGGACATAATCCTGGATAGATGTCTTGAAGAGAGAATTTCAAGAGATGCAGAGTGATACTTGTTGGAATGTGATTTTAAATAATAGCTTTACTGTGAATACTCATGTCAGTGTGTTAACTCATGGGGATATAAATTGAAAAAATTAGTTAGATAATAAAAATAAAGCTTAAAAATTGGCTTATAGAAATATATTTTTTATCTCTCATCATTCCCCATAGATCCATACATATGGCCATCTCTGGACCCTGGTTATATTATATATTATATATATATATTATATATATATATTCTTGAATTATATACCAACGTTCAGAAGGAGTCTGATTCTAAGCCAATATCCTATATCAGGCCCCACCGTAGGCTACCCCAAAGCCTAGACCTCTTGAGGGAAGTTGCTCTCCCCACCCCCCCAGACTTGGTGCACGGCCTGGAGGGTGTTACAGTGGAGAAGTGAGCTCTGCCCCATGTCCCCACCCAGCCTCCTTTCCTCTCCCGGCCAGCCTTCCAGTTGTTCCTGCAGAGACCACCTTACTTGAGTGCCTTGAAGACTCTTTTCTTCACTCTGACTCAGTTTTCAAGGTTTGCACACTTAGCTCTTACTCTTTTCCCTCCCTCCAGCCCCCCAGATCCATAAAAGGACAGGATCCATCTCTGGACAGAGATGACCCCCTGTCTGTTCTGACTCACCTGTTCTGTGGGGAAAAGTAGAACATTCAGGGAGCCCTTGCTGGCTTCTCATAAGTGAATAAAGACTTAATTGTTACTTACATTTTGGGGCATAGCTTTAATTGACTGCCTTGATATCCAGCAGCTCCTCTCTCTTCAGTTCAGCTCTTGACGTTAGTCAAGATAATGCTCTTTCTTATGTTGTAGGGGTGAACCAGCTCTCTTTTGCTGCTTTTCCAAATCAAGTATTTCTTAGACCTTAAGTAGCATTTCACATTTATTAAATTTTCTCATGCATGTTATCATATGCTTTAGTAATTGGGGATACTAAAGAAAATCAGGGATCTCTTGTAATTTTTAAGACTGTAAGAAACGATCTATGGTACCTGGTTATACCAGGAATGGAAAAGCGTCTATCAAGCCCACTTAATTTGAGGATGTAGAAATCAACCACTTACCACCTTATGTTTATACTCTAGAAAGAGATCAACCAAAATTTAATCCCAGGTCTCCTAACTATCATCCAAGTACACTTTTCAATATACCATATTCCCTGCTCATGACCTATTAGAGAAGGTGAAAAAACAGCACTATGTTGAGTTTTAAGTTATGATGGTATATATATGTATTAAATATTTATCTGGTTGTGCCAAGGTATTAGCAGTAGAGTTGGGACAGAGTTCAGGTCATGACCCAAGAGGAAACTCTTAATCACATGATTCCTTCTCACTCTGGATTCATATTTACCTAGTCAGTGTTTAAAATATATTTGTAAATACTATTATGTATTTAATTGCTTCAGCTGATTTTCTGATGGAGCCCTTAAATTAAAATATCATGAAGTCTTGATTGAAATAATCTTCCTTACCAAACATGATGGAGCCTTATTTTGCCTTGGTGATCTACATCTCCAATCACCACTACACACTGACTTCCAGACTCCATCCTCAATTAATAGCAAACAGTTACAGTTCGCTGAGCAACGTTTCCTATTGGATGCTTCAGGGCCTTTGCATCTGCTGTTTTCACGGCCTTTGTGGCTCTCTCCAGACCCCTTGTCCACATAGCATATTCTGCTCATCCTTCGGTATAGAGTTCAACATTGTTTCTCTTTTTCTCTTCTCTGAAAGCCTGACACCTCCCCCAGGGATCATCATCCACCCCTCTTTTATGCTAAGCCAATTTGTGGACATTTCCATTATTGCTCCTGTGACACAATGTCCCCTCAGTGTAATGTTTGCTTCTTAGTCATCCTGTCTGAGCTTTGTCTGAAAGAATCATCAAGAAACACACAACCAGACTGATACCTAAGCGTGTTCAGCGAGTGCCAGAAGTACAGCCAAATTATTACTGGGGTAAATTAAAGAGATTGACATTTGTTACATATGCTTTTGTACTCAGACATTTCCATCTGGTTTCTGAGTACTTCTCTGTCTTCTTTACTCCTTTAGTGCTTTTTTCCAGGCTCATTTTCACATTAGTGGTTTAATTCTTAAGAAATCTGAAACAAACATCCAACTATACCAACATATTTCCAAAGTATGAAATAAACAGGTAAGTAATCCTCTTGGAAAGCTTCTATTTGCTTGTGCCTAAATTGTAATTCTACTAGGCACATTGCTTCCTCCATTTACAGCTCTCCTTTTATTCACGTAAATTGTTATCTTAACAAGAGTGTATCTAGTGATCTATTGTGTGTTAAACACGTGCCTACATATCATGTAGGAAATTACAATCTTATTAGTAATGAGCCTAAAGAAGTTTTTCAAATCAATGGACCCCAAGGGCAATGAGAAGCTTAAAATCATTACAAACAATGATCATGCTTCATACATGTGCTATAAAAAAATCTTTGAGAGTTGGAACATGATATAGTAGAGTTTTCATTCATTTCCATTCAATAATTTATAAGCAAATCATATATATATACATATACATATGTGTGTGTGTGTTATTTAGAAATGAATCAGAAGATCACTTTTAACCTTTTAAAGTATTCAGAAATTTCACCGTTATGTGGTAATTCATCTGTGTATTTAAACTCAAACTCCTCTGGACAAATATTCTATCAAACTTTTTTCTTTCAGATAGCAGATTTAATTCAAATGAAAGTAAACACTTTAAAAAGCAGCGAATTAGTAAATATCAATGACTGATAGTACTGTTTAGCATTTTTATTTTCTCACAATTTTTTTATTTTATCCCAATTTCATGTATTATCTATTTGCAATTTCTAACGATATGCCACCTCCCTGCTCTTTTAGAGATTTTCCAGCTATGACTGTAGAACCAAATCCCACCTACAAATATCCAGGTGGATAAATACTCAGAATTTAGGCAACTCCAAAAGAAATGTTAATAGGGTAACAAATGCATTCCCTTTTCCCAAGTTTATAATAATTATTTATTAGCCTCATTGCCCTCAGATGTTCTAAGTTTGATTGAAAACAAATAATCAGAGCTCTTAGATAAGTGACTGTGTCAAATTTCTTATTTTTGTATATTTAATGCTGATATGTCAGACACATCTTAACTTGGTATATTTGATCACTATCTTTGCTGATATTTGTATCAACATCATATGATTTGGAGAGTTTGACATATATTAAAGAATCTTTTGCAGGCTGATAACATTATCAATTAATATCTTGGAAATACTCATCTGGCAGGACAGGAGAAAATCTGGTGGCAGAGAAACTAGCATGAAGCATGTTGAACTAATAAAATGAAGAAATCGCAAGAATAAGGAAAGACAGTACCAAGAGGGATGAAGAGAAGAAAGTAGATTCAATATACAAATGTTATGGAGGTAAAATCGCAGAACATGATAGATCTTTTAGATATGCAGAAGAAGAGAAAGGAAAGAGAAAATAAAGATAGCTTAGTCAATCTTGTGCCATGTCCTGCTGTAAGAGAATTTTAAGGAAGAGCAGTTTTGAGAAGAGGGAAAAAATGCAAGATAGATATAATCCATAGTCAGAGACTATAAAGGAAGTGATAATTCTAAGACAAATAAGTGATTCTTGAAAAAATCCTAACAATTAAGCACACATGTGAGCTTAGTGAGAAAGGAAACTGGGGACATTGGGAGACTGATAATAAAATTAATATATCTCTAAAGGGATATGTCTGATAAGTTTATATTTTAAAATTCATGTATAAAAAACAAAAGAAGGAACACATACTCAAGCAATGTTACAGAAATTTGACAACCAACCCTGAATATTAAGAAGGGAGGGCTAACGTCAGGATGAGCCCAAGCATTAATAATGCCATGGATGATGATAATAACAAGAATAATAGCTAATAATAGCTAATATTATTATGTGCTTACTAGGTGTCAGGCTCTGTTCTATCCAATTTAGATGCATTATCTCAGTTAGTCCTTCAAGAGCCCTGTAAGCTGAGCTACGATTATCCACATTTAAAAGGGATGACATCTAGTTGCTAGAGGATAAATAGCTTGCAGAGACTAAGAGCCAGAAAGAACTTTTTAAGGATACTCAGAACAAGAAACAATATCAAGGATGGCATAAGCCCACAATTTTCATTCAGTTTTAATAAATGGCAGAAGGTAAAACTGCTACATTAAAAAATATCCTTCTCTGTTAACAAGATCAATCTTTAAAGTGAAGCAGGGAGAGCAAATATGGTGCAATGGCAGGTGAAGTCCCAGATAACCAAGGCGATAATAAGAAAGCAGCTAGCTCCTTGACATGGGATTGAGTCTCTAGGTCCAAATGAATTTTATCCCAAGGTGTGCAGAACTTAGGTGTGTGATTACAAAACCAATTTCAGCTATCATTGAAGAATCTCAAAGAAAGTGAAAGGGCAAAGCTGTAAAGCCTGGAACCCTCAAATAGACACACTTGATGACATTTCCTGGTAAAATGGCAGAATGAATTATTAGACTATAGATTTATAAGCCCTTTAGAAAAAAGTAGTAATGATTTCTAGGAGTCAGCATGGGTTCACTAAAAACAAGTCATATCTCATTTGCTTTCTGACAGTTTTACTAGACTGGCAGTTCATGGAATGACATAGATATGGTGTATCTGATTTTCATCAGAGCATGTTGTAAAGTCTTTTTTAAATATGTTCATCTGAACACAACAGAATGACATGAACTAACTGATAGTAAAATTAGATAAAATGTAAACTAGTGAATAACTGTAAAAAAATTATGGTGATTAATGTACTGATATCAACCTGAAAGGAAGTGATTAGCAGCAAGCCAAAAGGTTCTGATATGATTAAGTCCAGTGAAACACTTTTATCATTCACTAACCTGAAGGCATAGAAAACATGCTTCTCAAATTACTGAGTGATCTAAAGATCAGGAGAAAAAAAAACCCTATCACAGTAGTCAACTGCATCAAGATTCACATAATACTGACATGCTAGTAGGAAGCTAAAAAAGAAAATGTCAGAAGTTTCTTCCACAGAAATCTTTAAAACAGGATAAATGCCCATCAATCCAAAGCTGATAAGGTCTTCTGGTTTTGACATGCTGAACTGAAATTGCAGTTTCTCAGCTTCCTCTAAGAAACAGCCCTCAAATAAGAATTAGAGAAACAACTAAACCTCAACTTTAATGGACCTCAAATAACAATATAGGAGGACAGTCTTTCAAAAGCAATGAAAGTCAAACATGGAAGACCTGGAGGACAGACACTTTTGGCCCCAGAACTCAGAAAAGCCCAATGAAGTACACTTCAAAGTAAATGGCACATCAAGATGGGTGGATCCATTCTTATATTTATAGCGATGGAAATGAGATGCACAGGTTGGCCTTGACAGCATCCCAGGAAGCTGTCTAGTGCCTAGAAAAAGCAAAGCAAGAGGGTCTGAGAAACAATCACACGAACCAAGATATTATCATGAAGTTGTCCGGAATGACAATCATGAGGCAAGGGGAAAGGAGAGGTCCCATTGTAAACCACCTGGAATGATTAAAAGTGGGGAAAAAAATAGATAAACACACAGAAAAGAAATGATAGCCAAATTGGAAGTAGCCCTGAAAACTGACAGTGCTAAAAATACAGCACTGCACATAATGGACAGGATTGAGAAAAACAAGCAAAATAAAATGCAAAGATTAGAGTGAAGTGATTGTTGTGTAATACAGGCATATGAGATCTCTAATGCATAATATATTTACCTAAGTAGCATATCAAAACAATAGAGAACAGGGTCGTTCAGTGGTAGTATGTTCGTCTTCCATGCGAGAGACAGGGTTCAATTCCTGGACCATGCACCAGAACGCCACCCCCCCCCCAAAAAAAAACAACCAAAAACCAAAACAATAGAGCAGCAAAATATTTTAAAATACCATTATTTTTTAATTCCAAAAACAATGTATTTAAGTTTGCAGTTTGATGGACCATCTCATGTTCCATGAAAAATTAACATAGACAAGATTGCAGTAAGATAAAACTCATAGATCTTTTAGACTTCTAAGTAAAAGAATCCTGGGGTTAGAAGATGGAGTCATTTCCTATTGGTGCTGTAAAAAAATTAACACAGACTTGGTAGCTTAAAACAATGTGAATTTATTATCTTACATTACTGGAGGTCAGAAGTCCAAATTGAGCTTTATGGGGCTAACATCAAGGTGTCAACAAAGCTGCATTTCTTCTGGAGTTTTCTTTGCCTTTTTTAGGTTCTAGAGACCACTGAAATATCTTAGCTAATGGTCCCTTCATCCATCTACAAAGCCAGAAGCATAGGAGCTCTGGTTCTGTCATCACCTTTCCTTCTCTCTGACTCTGACACCCCTACCTCTTTCTTGTAAGGATCTTGTGCCCACTGAGATAATTCATGATAATCTTCCTACATGAAGATCCTTAACTTAATCACACCTATAGGGACCCTTTTGGCATGTAAAATAACACATGCACAGTTTTCATGGACTAAGACATAAACATCTTTGGGGGACCATTATTCTGCCTACCACAGAAGGCAAAAGAATAGGTAGCCTATGGGGAAAACAAAGAACAGTCAAACTTACTCCATGGCAGCGTCTAATAGTGCAAGAATTCTCGATTAGTTATTTGTTGCTGGGTACTAATTATCCCAAGTCTTTTATGGCTTATAACAACAGTAAATATTTATTATCCACATCATTTTTTTGGGTCAAGAATTTAGGAACAGCTAAAGCAGGCAGTTTTCAATTGGCTTAGATTTCAATTAGTGTATCAACCAAAGATTCAGTCATCTGATGGTTTGACTGGGACTGGACGATCTGTTTTTGGGGTGGTGTGCTCACATGTTTGCGAGGTTGATTCAGGTTGTTGGTGAAACTGCTTAAGTGTCCTCATATCAGTCATGACATGGAAATTAGCTTCCTCCAGAGAAAAAGATCCAAGATAACTAGAATCAGGTAGATGCTATTTTTTTTTATATGTTAGTCTTGAAATTCATATAACATCAATTCTGCCATATTCTCCTTGTTAGAAGTGAGTCACTAATTTTGACACACATTGAGGAAGGAACTTAGGATTCAGCTTTTGAAAAGAAGTAATATCAAAAAAATTGTGGACACATTTCAAAACCGTTACAAATGACTACAAAAGTCAAAGAATATCTACCCAGCTAAATAACTCACAGAATGAATAAGATTTACATATCACATTCCTGACTTATGAATCTAAAATATATAAAGAATATTCACAACTCAATAATAAAAGGATAAATAACCAAATTTTAAACATGGGTAAGGAATCAGAAAGACATTTCTCCAGAGAAGATAAAAAAGACCAATAACCCCTTGAAAAAATGCTCAATATCAGAGAAATGAAAATCAAAACCACAATGAGGTATCACTTATGCCCATCAGGATGACTATAATCAGAAACACAGATAACAACAAATGTTGGTGAGGATATGGAGAAATTGGAAAACCTCATCAGTGCTTGTGAGAATCGAAAGTGGTGCACTCACTCTGCAAAATATCTGTCAGTTCCTTAAAATGTTAAACATGGAGTTAACATTTGTCTCAGCAATTCCACCCCTGGTTATATACTGTGCAAAAATTTGTATTCAAATGTTCTTAGCAGCATTATTTATAGCAGCTAAAAGGCAGAAACACCCCAAATGTCCATCAGCTAATGAATGGATAAATAAAATATGGTATATCTATACAAAGGAATACCACTCAGCAATAAAAAGGGATACATGGTGCAATATGGTTGAACCTGGAAAACATTGTGCTAAGCGAAAGAAGTGAGCCACAAAAAGCCATATATTGTAAGATCCCACTTACACGAAATGTCCAGAATAGGCAAATCTTTAGAGACAGAGTGCTGGAGAGGGGGATGGAGTGGGGGGGAGGTTTGGGAAGGTGATAGCTAAAAAGTAATGGCGTTTCTTTTGGGAGTGATGAAAATGTCCTAAATTAATTGCAATGATGGTGCATAACTCTTGAATATAAGAAAAATCATTGATATGTAGTTTATATGGGTAAATTTCTTAAATCACACATTGACTTTTTTATCATATACCTGTGTATTTAACATTGCAATTGATTTTTCTCTTTTTTGTGAAAAATAACATATATATATTAAAAAGCAATAAATTTCAAAGCACGTCACAACAATTAGTTGTAGAACAGATTTCAGAGTTTGATATGGGTTACAATTCCCCCAGTGTAGGTTTTTACCTCTAGCTGCTAGAGACTAAAAGAATCATCAATATAAATAACTTAGCAATCATACTCATTTGTTCCCTACTTTCTCTGTATAACTCTGCCATCACTTGGATCTTTCTCCCACTCTTTGCAGGTACTTGGGCTATGCCCATTCAAGAATATGGAATAGGGGAATTGAACTAATTGATACTCTGGAGAGGCTGGCCCCTCTGCATGTCCGGACTTATCTGGTCCAGGGACCCATATGGAGGTTGTAGGTTTCTGGAAGGTTACTGTAGTGCATGGAACCTTTGTAGACTCTTATATATCATCCTAGGTGTTCTTTAGAATTGGCAGAAATGGTTTTGGTTGGGGTTTAGCAAGCTACCATAAGGTAACAATGTCTAACTGAAGTTTGCTTTAGAGTGACCTCCAGAGTAGCCTCGCGATTCTATTTGAACTCTTTCAGCCAAAGATACCTTATTTTTTCCACTTCCTTTCTCCTTTTGGTCAACATAGTATTGTTGATCTCATGGCGCCCAGGCCAGCCTCATCCCTGGGATTCATACCTCACACCACCAGGGAGACTTTCAACCCTGGATGTCATGTCCGAGGGCAATGATTTCACTTAAAGAGTTGAGCTTAGAGAGAAAGGCCACATCTGAGAACAAAAAAGGTCCTCTGGAGGTAATTCTTAGGCACACCTATATGTAGGCTAAGCTTCTCTGCTACATATGTAAGCTTCACAAGAGCAAGCCTCAAGATCAAGGGCTTGGCCTACTGATTTGGGTGTCCCTAATGTTTGACAAACTATCAGGGGTTTCCCTGGTGGTAAAGTTTAATAGTTCTATGTTTTTGCCCCATCCCTCAAGAGACTTTGCCAATATTTTTTGATTATCTGCTTAATATACTCTGGAATTTATCCAGGCATTATATTAAGCTATACAGGATTAAAGGCCCTCATTCTTACTCTGTGTTTGGATTGTTTAAATGATCTATCCAGACAGGTTGAGTTAGAGTATTTGCTGCAGAAAATTTAGATTCTGGACAAAATAAACCTTTCTTCTTTTGGTATCAAAAAGTAGATGAGGGGCGGCTGCCGTGGCTCAGCAGGCAGAGCTCCGACCTGCTGTGCTGGAGGTCTGGAGTTCGATCCCTGGTGCCTCCTGCCCATATGCAAATTAAAAAAAAAAAAAAAAGTAGATGAGGTACTAAAATACAGACAATGTCTTCTTTGCCCCTGTATTCTGAATTACCTTAATTCCAACCTGATTGCTTTGTTCTTATCTCTGAATACTAAATTATACATATATAAAATAGCCCCTCAATTCTAGAAATAACAATTACCACCTGGACTAAATATGACTGCTATAAGCACTGACAATCTGAGCCTCTGTTTTCTTATAAGTATTTTTTTAAATGAAACCATACAATATTTGCTCTTTTGTTTTTGGCTTATTTTGCCTCACCGTATGTCCCACAGGTTCATTAACAATGTTGCATGCCTCACAACTTCGTTCTTTTTTGTAGCAGCACAGTATTTGATCATATATAAACACCATTATTCTCCAATCTATTTCTCAGTCAGTGCATCCTTCAGCCACCTCCATTTGCTGGGCATCATGTATAATGTCCGAAGTCAACAGTTCAGCAACACTCACAATTTTAGATAATTTCATTGTTCCCAAGAGAAAGAGAATCAGTAAACACACCTTCACCAAATAGAAAATCCAAACCTCCCCTTAACTCTTATCCCTCTCCCCATTATGTACCCCTGGTTTTGCTGCGATACTGTTGATGTTTTTCTGTTAAACATAGCCCACCCATAGCATGCAATAGCAGTTTCCCCCTATACCCTGAACTTATACACTCTTTGTACAGGATTCATACCTTTGCAATAGTTCATGCAAGAACTTATCTACATTTGTAGTGTTACTCAGTGGGACACATGGATCCATACAGCCCCTTTCCATCATGTTCACCTTCACTATGGTAACATTTCTTATGGACCCATTAGTGAACCACTGTCATGGTCAGGTTCGTGTGTCAACTCGGCCAGGTGGTGGTGCCTGGTTTTCTGGTCAGGAAAGTGCTGGCCTGTCTGTTTCTATGAGGACATTTGATAGACTTAAATAATGATCACATTGGCTGCATTCACAGTTGATTGCATTTGTAACCAGCTAAGGGGCGTGTCCTACGTGATGAGTGATGCTTAATCTAATCACCAAAAAGGCTTGTAAGGAGGATTCAGAAGAGACAGTCACTCTTCCTGCTTCAGCCAGCCAGTTCCTCCTGAGAGCCTGTTGAGGACCTTTATCAAAGCCGCCAGCTTGTGGCCTGCCCTACAGTCCACAAGACTTGGACTCTACATCCTCATGGTTATGTGAGGCACTTTTATAAATTTTATATTTACAGATATCTCCTGTTGATTCTGTTTCTCTCGAGGACTCTACCTAATATAACCACCTTCAATTCTATCCATTCCCTTACATTTAAGTTCAACCTCATTAGCTAACCGCTCACCCATCTCCAGCTTTCATGCATCTCTAGGTCCCCTATATTCAGTATTATAAGCCTCTGATTTTACCTTTACCATAATCAGAAAAGTAAAATACAGTATCTATCCTTTGGTGTCTGGTTTCTTTCACTCAGCATTATGTTCTCAAGGCTCATCCATCTTGTCATGTGCTTCAGGACATCATTTCCTCTTACTGCTACATAATATTCCATCGCATGTATATGCCACATTTTTTTAATCCACTCATCTGTTGATGGGTACTTGGATTGTTTCTAAATGGGTGGATTTTATAGTGTGAACCTAATATCAATAACGCTATTACCAAAAAAAAAATACAGAATTAGATATACCATATAAAATAAAGTTGTATATATTTATTTTATATAAAGGTATATAAAAAATGAAGCACATAAAACAAGATGTATAATAAACATTCATATAATGAAACATTTGTATAGCTCCACCTGATTATTCCATGAAATGCTAGGAGAGAAATAAAGCTCTCTATATTATATCATTAAATATATATGAGTTAACCACAATTACTAAATGAAGGAGACTCTCAAATTGGAACACAGATATGTAAAAGTGTTCAGTTTTAAAAAAAAAGATGAGTCAGGAAGATTTAAATTTAAAGGATGGAAAAGGCATATCATGAAAATGCTAATAATGTTAATGATATTAGGCAAGCTTGAATTCTAGATAAAGCACTGAAAAAGACAAGGTAGGCATTCTGTTACATTAAATGGTGCTATCCACTATAAACATTAAAGACACGAAATTCTATACATAAAAGAATATATCATCAACAATACAAAGCAAAAATTATTATGAAAAATAGAGAAGTAATCAGAATTATGACTGGTAGACAATTACAGAACTCTCAATCTCTGAAAGATTAGGGCAATGAAATAAATGACTATAAAGAACACATTCATAGATAAATATTAAAAATTAAATCGATTTTAGTATGTTTAATATATAGCAAACATTAAAATCACAATAATTTTGCTTTCAATGATCATATTGGCAAATTTAAATACATAAATAACACATCATGTTGGCAAGGGTGTCATTAAACAGGTGTTCTCATATTTGGAGGCAGGAATTTAAAGGTGAACAACTTTAAAGGAGGAAAATTTGATCACTCATCAAAATTTAAAGTGTACATACACTTTGATTCAGCAATTCCACCTCGAAAAATGTATTCTACTAGTGTATATACATGTTGGCAAGATGACGTGAAAACACTGGTCAAATTGATTAGGATATAACTATATAATCTCACAATAGATCGCTATCCAGTTTTTTAAAAGAATGAGGCAGTTTTGTGTGCACTTAAGTGAAATGATCTCTAATAGACATGAATATGCATATAGAAAAATGCCTGTACATATATAGACTATTTTTGGAAGTATTTCCAGAAGAAACCAATTAAAGCTATTGTCTCTGCAGAGAGGAATTAGGTGACTGATAGGGGTAAAATGGAGGCAATATATTTCTGTAAACTCTTTTGTAATTTTGAATTGTGTCCTATGTGAACACTACCTGTTAAAGAACTAATAAAATGTAATATGGGATTGAGAAAGGCTTCTTGACTAAAAGGGGGAAGAGAGAAATGAGACAAAATAAAGTTTCAATGGCTGAGAGATTTCAAACAGAGTAGAGAGGTTAGCCTGGAATATTCTTTTGCAGTATATAGATATCCCTTTTTAGTTTACGGTTTATTAGAGTGGCTACAGGGAAACCTGAAATTTTTGAACTGTGTTCCAGTAGTCTTGATTCTTGAAGATTATTATATAATGATATAACTTTATCATTATATCACAGGTGAAAACCTTGTGTCTGGTGCTTCTTTTACCCAGGGTATGGACAGATGAGTAAAAAAAAAAAAAAAAAGAAAAGAAAGAAAGGAAAAATAAATAATAGGGATAAGGGGTAAAAAAACAATTGGGTAGATTGAAATAATAGTGGTCGATGAGAGGGAGGGGTAAGGGGTATGTGTGCTGGTTTGAAAGGATTGTGTGCCCTAGAAAAGTCATGTTTTAATCCTGATCCAATCTTATGGGGGCAGCTGTTTCTTTTCCTCCTTATTCATCACAGCATGTTGGAAAACTTGATTAGATTATCTCCATGGAGATGTAACTCACCCAATAGTGGGTATTAACTTTTCATTACATGGAAATGTGACTCCACCCATTCCAGGAAGATCTTGATTAGTTTACTGGAATCCTTTAAAAAGAGGAAGCATTTTTGGAGAGCCGCAACAGAGCTGCGAGAACCATGAGAGAGCCTGCAGCCAGAGACCTTTGGAGATGAAGGAGGAATATGCCCCCAGGGAAGCTTCATGAAACAAGAAGCTGGAAGAGAAAGCTGGCGGATGTCACCAAGTTTGCCATGTGCCTTTCCAGCTGAGAGAAAAACCCTGTACTTCATCAGCTTTTCTTGAGTGAAGGTAACCTCTTGTTGGTGCCTTATATTGGATATTTTTATAGACTTGCTTTAATTGGGATGATTTCATGGCCTTAGAACTGTAAACTTGCAACTTAAAAAATTCCTCCTTTTAAAAGTTCTTCCATTTCTGGTATATTGCATTCCAGCAGCTACCAAACTAGAGCAGTATGGAATGTATTTTTTTTTCCTTTTATTTCTTATTCTGTAGTGATGCAGATGTCTAAAAATGATCATGGTGATGAATACACAACTATGTGATGATATCATGAGCCACTGATTGTGTACTGTGGATGGACTATATATGTGTGAAGATTTCTCAATAAAAATATTTTTTAAAAGTAATAATAAATATGTTAGTAAGTTTTTATCACTAGAAATGTTTAAGCATGGAGCAATATGCATGATTAATGAGCATGGAATTAGAGTTATACAGAACTCAAGAAAAGACCAGACTTGCACTTACTAGCTTTTAGGCCTGAGGCAAGTTTTTGAATCCCTTTTTTGCCTTACTCTTATTGGTGTAATTGGAAGAAGAAGAATAAGATGCATACAGAAATAACTCACTGAGTGTTAGCTAATATATGAGAACCAATAGCAGAGGGGTGACAACTTAGTGTGGGATTAGTGTGGAGTTTGAACATCAGAGTTATGGTTGTACTGGAATTTCTTTTATGTGACTTCTACCACTATAATTCCATGATTATTCCAACCTAGAATGTTAAATAGTGCCATTCATTCATTTTTTTGCGACTTATTGTTATTAAATATCTATGTGAGAAGAGATGACTAGTGCTAATATATCCTAATAATATTCTTTTGCTAGTGTTGCTTGAATAATATTGCTATGACTTTAGCAAATTTCTGTGAGATATGCTTTTAATAATGTATTTGTTTTATGGCATTTATTGTAAAATGGCATTTTTCCTTTAGGTGTAGGTCAGGTAATAAGGCTTGTATTCAGCTATAAATTGTCAATTGTACTTGCTAGTTCTCATTGATATATTATTTACAATGTTCTGGGCTTCCCAACATGCCTAGTAATGGGAAGAAGTTATTATTATTTATTTTGCAGTGAAAGCAAAGAAATACGAAATTCAAATCACAACAAAATATTTCATGTCAGGAGAAAGAGATCACATGTATAAGAAAGACAATCATTATCAATGCAACACAAATTACTAAGTTTATCTCTACCATATATCTACCATATATTTAGAAATAATACTAATCATCACTAGAAATTTCATTATTAAAATAGAAAAATTAGTTAACAGTTTATACTTTTTAAACAGCAAAAATGTGTTTAAGCTTAGCAACTTCACTTTTTCTACATGTGATGAACAATAAATCTTCCTCCAAGATAAAATAAGGTCCATAAACTTGCAAATGTGATCATAATAAAGTAACAGGGTCTCTGCCTGAAAGAAATCAGAAAACTGAGTATGTGAAACAATTCTTCAGACATCAGTCACCAAGCATGTAGTAGTGTGACCACTGAGAGAAGGTGAAACAAAAGAGGTGACCCCTACAGTAAATTTGACTTCTTGCCTAGGGGTGCTTTTCAGACTGCAGAACCAGAGGGGGATACAAATTGAGGAGAAAGATGAGTTTCAGGAAGATTGAAGTAACTGACAGTTGCAAGCCAAAGTTGTAGAAAGAAGGGAGCTATAGAGTTTAAAAATGCTCCAGAAATGTGCATAAGGAGTCCCCTGAGAGTTTCATAAATACACAGAGTATAGAAGCATACACTGAACAATTCCTAGAATACAAACAGGCCTGGGAGAGATTCAAGCTGCAACCAGCCAGAATGAAGAGCTCTTATCGGTCACTTGGTCATTCAAAACAAACCCAAGAAAGGGCATACCTTGATAGTAGGTTCAAAGTAATGACAATTTATCTGTTCTAACAAAGCTTATTTTTAAAAAAAAGCCTTGAAAGGAACAAACAGATCACAAGTAACTTAACTGCATGCTAGAATATAGCCCAACACTCTTTGAAGTAAGACAACAAAATCTGGACCCTCAAAAACATAACTTCCAAAATGTTCAGCATCCAACAACACTAGTAGGCACGCCAAGAAACAGGAAAACGTGATTCTTATTCAGGAGAAAAACTGGCCAAAAGAAACAAACTTAAGAATGACATAGAGATGAAATTAGCAACACAGACCTTTAAAAAATATGATCAGGAATTTAAAGGAAAATAGGAATGTATTATAGAAAGAAATAGATAATATAAAAATAAATAAAAATTGAAACTCTAGAGAAGGAAATACAAATATGAAACGAAAATTTCACTGGGTGGAATTAATAGCAAATTAGGCATTGCAGAGGAAGAGATAAGTGAGTCCAATGGTATAGCAAGAGAAATTATCCAAACTAGTTCACAGAAAGAAAAAAAGATTGAAAAAATGTGAGAAAATTCAGACACCTGAAGTTCAGTTGCAAGGGTTTGATATAGATGTAACTGGAGTCTCAAGAGGAGAAAGCAAAAAATAT
Source organism: Myrmecophaga tridactyla (assembly GCA_004026745.1). Taxonomy (NCBI): domain Eukaryota; kingdom Metazoa; phylum Chordata; class Mammalia; order Pilosa; family Myrmecophagidae; genus Myrmecophaga; species Myrmecophaga tridactyla. Next base: position 58,700 of record PVIY010007792.1, on the reverse strand, counting down.
TTGAATAATATTTTCCACATTTGCTGAAATCTAGAAAACCATACATCCGGGACATTCAATATACCTCAAGCAGTATAAATGCAAAGAAAACACACCATGGCACAACAAAAACAAGTTATTGAAAATCAGATAAGCAAAGGGAAAAATGCTAAAAACAGCTAGAAGAAGAAAATGGCACAGTGTAACATATATAAAACTAACATCAAGATTCTTGTCAGAATCTGGGCAAACCAAAAGATAAGGAACACTACCTTTAAAGTGCCGATATAAAAAAATAACAGTTACTTTAGAATTTTATATTCAGGAAAAATAACCTTCAAGAAAATGAAAGCAAAAGAAGGACCTACTCAGATGGGGGAAAAAAAGCTGAATTCATTTCAGATACTGCCACTACAAGAAATAAGGAAGCTCTTCAGGCTGGAGGAAAATCATACAACAAAGAAACTTACATCTACACAAAACAATGAAGAACACCAGAAATGGCAAATATTTGGGTAAGCAGAAAAGACTTTTCTTCAATTAAAAAAACATATTTAAAAGATAATTGTTTGAAGTAAATATAATAAAATATTGTGTGGTTTAAGTATATGAAAATTTGTGTAACAACAATAGCACAAAATAAATAAGGAAAGAAATGGAAGAAATATTCTTGTGTTTTTACATAAAGTGATATAGAATTTAAAAGTAGACCATGGCAGGGTGAAGTGATAGTGGCTCAGTGGCAGAATTTTCACCTGCCATGCGGGAGACCTGGATTCGAGTCCCAGTGCTTGCCCATGCAAAGAAAAAAGTAGACTATGGCAAGTTAAAGGCGTGTGCTGTAAGTCCTACAGTAACCACTAAGAACTAAAACTAATGGGTGTGACCAATAACAGCAGTGGCGATAAAATAGAATCCTTACACAATCCAAAACAAGGGAGGAAAAGTGGGGGGTGAGGGTGGGAGTGAGAGTGGGGAGGAACAATGACCAGATGATACAAATTGCCAAGTGGTAGATCGAAGCCCAACCATATCCATTAAATGTAAATATTGGAAGTATTCCAATTAAAAAGAAGTTTTTAAATTATATATAATATCCAAATACATGCTTCCTTAAAAAGTCATTTTAAATATAAAGATGCAGATAGCTAAAATATATAATATATATAATTACAAAAAATACACAAGAATGAAAGAGCAAAAAATATATAATATACCATCACTAATTGTAAGAAAAATTGAATGATGATATCAGATACAGACTTTAGAACAAAGAATATAATTAGTGACAAAAAGGGACATTACATAAAGGGAGGAACTCATCAGGAGGATGCAATAATCTTAGGTGTATATATACCCAATAACAGAGACTCAAAATGCATGAAGCCAAAACTTACAGTATTATAAAGAGAAATAGAAAAACATACAGATATAATTGCAGAGGTCAGTGCTTCTATACTAGTAATTGACAGCACAAATAAGCAGAAGATCACTAAGAATAGAAAAGCCTTGTACTACACTGTCAACCAACACAGTCAAATTGACATGGAATATTAACAAACCCAAACAGACTACAGATTTTTTTTCAAGAACACTAGTAACATTCTCCAAGATAGGCAACTTCAAAAAAGGAAAATCAGAGTATGTCTGCTAAAAACATACTAACAAAAATGGAATTAAATTGAAAATCAATTACATAAATATATCTGGAAAATCCACAAATATTTGGAAATTAACAACACATTTCTCAGCAACACATGGGTCACAGGAGAAAGCATCAGATAAACTAGATAATATTTTGAAAAGAAAAATGTAAAAGAAATCCAGTTTCACCTCTGATGTGTAAAGAGCTTGGGAGTCAAACTCCCATGCCTACAAGAAAAAAGCTGAACAAGCTGATTATCAATGACTTTTCTTGGACCCATCAGAGAATTGAAGTCACGGGGCAAGCCACCACCCCCAGATCCGGAGAGACAGGTGAATAAAGAAAACTGTGAGAACCGTGGCAAAAGCCAGTGGAGTCATTAACTGGCAGGACCACTTAATTGGTAATTTTGATGAATTCCTGGAGACTGAGTATAGACTAAATTGAGAGTAAGAAACTGCTGGGCACTATTGTCTTCGGGAGATCCCACACTTTCATATATTTTACCTCCAGGAACTCCACCAAGTTGTCATGGTGAAGAGTCAAGAAAGATCACCTCTTGTTACTGGCCAGGGAAAAAGAAAAATAACCTTTTACACCCAGTGTGTTCTCCTTAAGACCTATTCTCTGGTGAAAGGGATTTTACCAGAGTCTTATACTATCACCTAGGCTACTGCAGGGCAATTATCAAACTCCAGCCTATCCTGCTAAGGAGAAAAAAGAGAAAAGGCAGCTAAAACTTGTTTGTAAAGGTCAGAGCCCAGGAAAAGAAGTGAAGTAAAATACTGATATTTGATCATAAGAGTAGAGGATGTTTTCCCTCCCCAACTCCTTAGCATTACATTAAAACAGGGCTCCTTTTATTATAATAGGACAGCACTATAGAAAGCACTGCCAGGCACAGACTCTATTTAAGAAGTATATCTTAGGCAATCTCAGTGACAACAAGGAACACATGAAAAGGACATTAAAAGAACTTGAAATCCCTGGCACCTACAGCTAGAGCAAACATCAAACACAATCTAAGTCATATCTAGATTAACATAAAACAGCACACTAAAGGCATTTTTACCTCAGTTCCTATTACCCTATGTCTTAGTTTGGTAGGGCTACTGTGATAAATACCATGAAATTGGTTGGTTAAAACAATAGAAATGAATTGTCTTGTGGTTTTGGAGTCTAGAAGTCCAAAAGCAACATTTCACAAGCCATGCCTTTACCCAGAGTCCATTCATTCTGGAGGGATCTTGATGGGAGCCCTTGGGGTTCCTCGGCTAATACCGTTACCTCCAAAACATGGTGATCCTACTTTCTGGCTTCTTCTACTTCTGGTTTCTACTTTATGTCCAGTTTCCTTTGCTATGAGGACTTCAGCCATGTGGGTTATTGCCTTTTCTGCTTCAATTTGGCTTCATATAAATAAGACCTTCAAAGATCTTATTCACAAATGAGTCTACACATTAACCAGTAATAACACCTTCAAAAGTCCTATTTACGAATGGATTCATATCCACAGGACCAGGCGTTAAGAGTTCCACATGTCTTCATGGGGCCATGACTCAATCCCCAACACCCAAAATATCATGTCAGCTTTCAAAAAAAAAAAAAAAAAAAAAAAAAAACTAAAAAAACAAAAAAAAAAAAAAAAAAAAAAAAAAAAAAAAAAAAAAAAAAAAAAAAAAAAAAAAAAAAAACAGTCTAGAGAGACAAAAGAAGTATGATGCGACTCATTTTAAGAGTCACTTGTGCCACAGATTTTGGAATTATCAGACAGGAAATTTAAAATATTTATGATTGATCTGTTCAGAGTATTAATGAAAAAAGTAGAAAGCATGCAAGAACAGATACTGTTAACATAGAGATAGATGCTCAAAGAAATAGACAAAGAATGCTATTTGGTGGGCCCATCAATAGACTGGATAAAGCCAAAGAAAGAGTAAATGTCTTTTTTAGTAGTAAAAGATACTTCAGTAGAAACTTCCTTAACTGAAAGACAAAGAGAAAAAAAAGACTCTTTTTTTTTCAAAAAGAACAGACTGTCAAAGAACTGTGGGACAATTTTAAAAGGTGTAATATAACACAATTTGTATGTGCTTATTATTTAGGAGGCTAAAACTTGCTTATAAAAGTTAGAGCCCAAGGACAAAGGTGAGAAGGAGAGAATAGAGCAGAAGAAATACTTAAAGTAGTAATGGCTGAAAACATTCCAAAGTTAAGGACAGACACCAAACCATAGATTCTGGATGCTAAGAGCACATTAAACAAGCCAAATACCAAAATATCTATGTACACCTAGGTATCTTATATTCAAACTACAATTAAACCAAAGACAAAGGAAACATCTTAAAGATGCCAGAGGAAAAATCCCACTCACATTTTTAAAAACATCAATAAAGATTGCACTGGACTTCTCAAAAACTGTGCAATCAAGAAGTAAGTGGAGTAAACATTAAAGTACCAGAAGAAAAACATACCAACCTAGAACTTTATATCCATTAAAATTGTACTTTAAAATTGAAGGAGAAATAAAGATTTCTCAGCAAAATCAGAGGAAATTTCTTTTATTTGTTTATTTATTTTAAATTTTTTCCATTTTTTAAAAAAATATTTTTATTGTAAACCTTAAACAAGCATACATTCTTGACATACAAACATTCTATACATGGTGTACAATCAATGGCTCACAATATCATCACAGAGTTGTGTATTCATCACTATGATCATTGTTTGAACATTTGCATCTCTCCAGCAAAAGAAAGAAAAAAGAAAAAACTCATTCATACCATACCCCTTACTCCTCCCTCTCATTGACCACTAGAATTTCAATCTACTCAACTTCTTTTAACTTTGTTCTCCTATTATTTGTTTAATTTTATCCATATTTTTTACTCATCTGTCCATACACTGGATAAAAGGAACATCAGACACAAGGTTTTTATAATCATGCATTCACATTGTAAAAGCTATATCATTATACAATCATCTTCAAGAAACATGGCTACTGGAACATAGCTCTACAGTTTCATGTACTTCTCTCTAGCCACTCTAATAGTCTGTAAACTAAGAAGGGCGTATCTATATAATGCATAAGAATAACCTCCAGGATAACCTCTCAAATCTGTTTGAAATCTCTCAGCCACTAACATTTTATTTAGTCTCATTTCTCTCTCAAACTTTTGGTTGAGAAGGTTTTTTCAATTCCTTGATGTCGAGTCCTAGCTCATCCCAGGATTTCTGACCCATGTGCCAGGGAGATTTACACCCCTGGGAGTCATGTCTCACGTAGAGGGGGAGGGCAGTGAGTTCACCTGATGTGTCAACTTAGAGAAAGAGAGACCATATCTGAGCAACAAAAGAGTTTCTTTGGTGGTGACTCTTAGGCCTTATTTTGCAGGGATAAGTTTCATAGGGGCGAACCCCAAGATAGAGGGCTCAGCCTATTGATTTGATTGTCCCCACCGCTTGTGAGAAAGAGGGAATTTATTACCAACAATCTGGCCCTGCAAGAAATGTTAACTACCTCACACCTTATACAAAAATGAACTCAAAATGGATCAAAGACCTACCTATAAAAGCCAGAAATCTTGAACTCCTAGAATAAAAAGTGAGGAAGCAACTTGAACCAATTGATAATTATAGAATACTCTTTCCTACATTACCTTATGTTAAGCAATGGTTTCTTTGACTTTACACTGAAAGCACGGGCAAAAAATATATAGCTAAATTGGACTTCATCAAAATTAAAAACTTTTGTGCCTCAAAGGATTTTATCATGGAAGTAAAATGAGAGCCTTTCAAAATAGGAGAAAATATTTGAAAACATTTCTCTGATAAAGGCTTCATATCCAAAATATGTAAAGAAATTCTTCAACTTAACAACAAAAGACAACCAACCCAATTTAAAAATGGGCAAAAGACCTGAATAGACATTTCTCAAAAAAATATATACAAATGGTAATAAAGTATATGAAAACAGGCTGAACATCATTTGGTTTTAATTCTTTCCGCTACCTATGAAGAGTGATTTGAAAGTGGATTTAGGTTAGGTATTAATGCATATTGCAAACTCTAGGACAACCACTAAAAATTTTTTTTTTAAAGAAATACAATTGATATGCTATGAGAAGGGGAAAATGGAATCATAAAAATACTCCTTTAAAACCAGAGAAGGTAGAGGGTGCACGGGTGGTTCAGTGGTAGAATGCTCACCTTTCATGTGGGAGACCTGGGTTCAATTCCCGGACCATGTACCCCAAAACAAAAACAAACAAACAAAAAAAGAGAAGATAAAAAAGAAGGGAAAACGAAGTAAAGAATGAGTGCAACTAAAACAAGTGCAAATTTACAAGCATGGTCTAGTTGTATCAATAATCACGTTAAATATGTGTGGTCTAAATATACCAATTAAAGACTGAGACTGTAAGAGTAGGCTATAAAAATAAGACTCATAGATATTTTCTACAAGAAAACCACTTTAAATATAAAGATACAGATGACAAAAATTAAGGGGTGGAGAAAGATAGATCAAGCTGACATGAATCAAAAGAAAGCTGGAGTATCTACATTCATTCCAAAGCAAATTTCAGAATAAGGGAGAGTGCCATGAATAAAGAGGGACATTTCATGATAAGAGATTCAATTGTCCAAGAAGTCACAAAAATGCTTAATATGATGAGTATGCACCTCACAACAGACTGCCACAATAGATGAGGGAAAAATAGATAGAACTGCAAAGATAATAGACATATACACAATTATAGCAGGATACCCATTTTCAGAATTGATAGCTCCAAAAGGCAGAAAAATTAGTAAGGATACAGTTGGCTTGAATAGCTCTATCAATCAACTTAATCTAATTTATATTTATAGAACACCCTATTGTATGACAGTAGAACACACAGTCTCTTCATTGCTCCCATGGAACAAACACTTTGTTTTATACACATTTTCCTCCCCAGCAGCTACCATTTGCTCAACTCCTATCTCACACTCTGGGCCACTTTTCACTGCAGCTTTCACCCTGAGTCTGCCCATCTTACAGTATTTCAGTATCCTCTTTTTGTGTGGCTTTTCTGCCTCTGGTAGTTGCCACAGTTGGGAATCCCAACCCATGGAGCCAGATGGAGTCAATGTTCAAAAACACCTGATTTTTTTCATTTAGGTGCCCGAGCAATTAGGGACCAGTCTGGGGGTATGCACACTTGCCAAGATCCTACTGTGGGTTGCTCAGGCTTCCAGGGGTGGCTTTGTGTGTGTGCACATGCTGAACATTTAGGGCCCTGCTGTGGATCCAATGGCCTTGGGTCCCCAAGCCTGAATGTGCTGGGACTCTTCATCACTGCTATGGATGGCCTTGTGGTCGGTGCCATGGCAGGAGGTTCCCAGGCTGAAGTGCTGCCACTGTGTGTCTCTTAAACCATGCAGGACCAAGTATGGGAAAGGAGTCTGGACTGCTGGTCCAAGCTGCTCTCTCTCTCTCTCTCTCTCTCTTTTTTCATCTGGCCCCCCACCTCAATTTAGCATTTTTAGAGTCTTTTTTCAGTCTTGATTATCCACCAGAGTTCCAAGCAAGTTGAATCTGTTCTTCTATTTAGCTCTTTCTAAGGGTGAATATTCCAAACAATGTCTTCTGCCACCATCTTGATGACATCACTCTCTAGAGTCCTGACATAGTCACAAATTATTTTGCATGCATTTATTTATATCCTTAGAATTAACAAGGTTTACAGAAGTTGGAATATGTAAGAGAATAAATTGTTTGGTTCGTTTCTTCTTTATTTTTCTTTTTCCCAATGGTAAAGGAGGCAACATGGAGGATGAAAAGCCATGGCCAAGACTGTGACTTTTATGAATTGAATTCTAAGAATAGAATCACTGCAATAGGAATTTTTTTAAAAAGGAGAGACAAAAAGAGAGGGAATAGATATTAATCAAGTGGCTCATATTAATATATTTATCTGAGCTTTTAGCCCACAGTTTGGCTCATCTTCAAGGCTAACTTTACATAGTCTTAAATTCAACAAGTACTTGTAGCTTTAGCTACAATCACCAGAATTTGTTTTTTCCAGTGATGATGTGATTACATTATCTTTCACTCTTCAAATAAGCACAGACATTTTTACTCTTAAATTGAAAAATCTAGTTTCTCTCATCTGATAATATCCCCTCAGATTTTACCAGTTAACCTTGGAAATATCACTAAAAGTACAAGACAAGGTATAAAATCATAAACATCCTAGAATGAATACAAAGCCTCCCAAAATTCTGACATTTTTGGTCTTTGCCAGATGTAATTGACCTTCCTTTTTTATGCATGCAAAAATAAATGAAGTTGAAATTTGATCCTCATTTGTTCACAGGATGAAGGGTTTTTACGATATAAATAAACATTCATAAAGGCCACATTTTAAAGAGGCATAAAGATACAATATTTATCTTGTTGTATGCAGAAATTGCCAGCTTATATTGTAATCTTTGTAATGGCATAAAATAAACTTTATTTGCCTTGTGTTTTAGTTTGAAAGCTGCCGGAGTGCACTATACCAGAAATGGAATGGCTTTTAAAAGAAGGAATTTATTAAGTTGCAAGTTTATAGTTCTAAGGCCATGAAAATGTCCAAATTAAAGCAAAGCTATAATAATATCCAATCCAAGGCATCCAGGGAAAGACACCTTGGTTCAAGAAGGCCGATGACGTTCAAGGTTTCTCTCTCAGCTGGAAAGGCACATGGCGAGATCTTTCTCCTCAATGGCTTCCCCAGGGCTCTGTCTGTTCTGTTGGCTCTGTCAGTTCTGGTGGCTCTCATGGCACTAAAGCTTTTTCCAAAATGGTTTCCCCTTAAAGGGCTCCAGTAAGCAATGCTACCTTGAATGGGTGGAGACACATCTTCATGGAAACCCACCTAATCAAAAGTTACCACTTACAACTGGGTGGGTCACATCTCCATGGAAACCATCAAAAAGATCCTACCCAGTAATACGGAATGAGGATTAAAGAATTTGGCTTTTCTGGGATACACGACAGATTCGAACTGATGCACTTAGTCATAAGTTTCCCTTTTGAGCAACTACCTCAGGTAGCCTTGCCTTGGGCGTAACCACGGCTAGTAAGACATGCACCTCCATATGGTTTGAGTGATAAGAGCAACTCTTAACTTTTCCAAATGGCTCTTGCTGCTGCTTCTCCACATGGCCGCTTGCTGCTACTGCCCTTTGCAATGCATAATTTACTAAAATGTATCTCCATATGTCTTAGATGATAAAAAGCTGCCCTCTGCTTCTCCAAATGGCCATTACTGCTTCTGCTTTTTGCATATAGTTTGAAAATGCCATCCCCCATTATCTGTAGGAAAGTGTATACCCTTCCCCTCTGGGTCACAGGCAAGAGCCTGGACCCACATGTGCAGTTATTCTCTCCCCTCCTGCATGGACCTTTGCAGGAGCCTAGGATAGGTAAGCCCTGGCCTCTTCACTGCCTTTATCCTCCACTCTCTCTTCCCAGGGTCTATGTTTCAGCAGAACTGTCCTTTCATGCATTCTTGGTTGGCTGGTCATTTGTATTATACCCCATCACCCAAATAACTTTCACATAGCATCCAAAAGCAGTCTTCATTGCTTTTATTGGAGCAAAGTTAAGCATTTTTTAAAGCATCCACTTCTGGCCCTTAGGATGCTGCTGCTCAGCATTCCTTCTCTGCATGGATACGTGCCTATAGTTATAGAGCATTTGGCAATCTAACCAAGTTCCCAAAGTTTCCTCTGAATACTTGCACCTTGGGTTCCGGTGTACTTTCTGCAGTCCTGGCCAATTCATCTTTAAAATCCCTTTGGGCTAAATTTGCCTCTACTATCTGTTGGCAGATTTATTCTGAGTCTTTAGGCTTAAATGCATTTTTGTCCGGAAAAATAAGCCATAATGTCGCATTAATGAACTTTATTCATTTAGGTTATACAGGAACTTTATTTCTATTGGTGTGCATATTTAGCTCCCATTAATGGCAATAAGAGTGAATTCTGTAGACATATTGACATAAGAATAGATCCCTTGGGCTCTATGTGTAGAGTACATTTTGTTAATTGGGAAGCACTAAAATAAAATACAGATATACCACAAATCAGAAAATAAAATTACTTTGAAAACCAAAAGAAAAAGTCTTTTGCTGATTTGGGGATGGATCTGGTTTGAGAGAATGCCAAACTGAAGGTCCCAAGTATTATAGTGGGCTTTAACCAGTAAGAAGTATCCAGAAAGAATTATGTTATTAGTTGTTCTAACTTCATTTCTCTCCCAGTTCTGCATTGCTACATTCTGCTCAGCCAGAAACCATTCTTTTGTAATTTTACTGACTGTGGTGGAAAGGGAGGAACCACTTCAACTGGTCATAGAGCTTCCCTTATAGACATGAATGTGTATAGTCTGTGAACTTAACCTTGACTAACCTGTCTGACTTAGGAATATTTCATCTTGCAGCCTTTAACTGACTCCAAGAACTCTCCCAAGAGTTTTGGCTAATTTAAGATACTCCCCTCCAGTATTTCCTAAAATATGTTCACTCTCAGCAAATGGCCAAGCTTCCAGACAGCCTCCAGACAGCTTGTTTAATCGTCCCATCTTACCTCACAGTGACTATGGTGAACTAGAACTTGTGAATAGTTTTACACAGCACCATGCACATAGTAATGGACCAGAATCCATTTTTGGGTCATCTGTTCCTTGTTTGGCCTATGACGCATTATGTCATTTGCATCTCATTTAACTCGTTGGTTGCAATTAAACAAATGGATAATTTCCCTCATGCAGTGAATGAGCACCACAAAAGAATCAGGATGTTCTCAGAATGTGCTGCTCTCACCTCACTGAGGCTTCCTCAGGATTAGACAACCTGAACAGATTGTGTTAGCAGCTGTGGGAACCAGGTGCAGGTACAGGGTTGGACAGAGTTCAGCTGAGGTGTAACCTATTGTTGTGATGATGTGCAGATCCTCCAGAGAGGGTAGGGGAAGAAAACAGGAATGGGCATGAGTGCCAGCTGTCTCTTTGGTCTTCCTGGGTTGGCACAGCTCTGATATGACCTTCATGCCACCTCTATAAAAGCCTGGCACTGTCATCTTCTCTTCCAGTCATGAGATGTCTCAGGAGCCACCAGTGGGGATAAAGACAGAAAGTTAAATAATCATCAGCCACACATGGAATAGTAAACAAACTCCCTCTCCCTCCCTTCTTCAACCCCCATCCTGCTTTTAATTAGAGATGTAAATATATTCAAATGTTTTGCTGTTACCTTAGGGTGGTGCTGGGATTTTGCTGCCCTAGGCAAAATAGAGGAAAAAAGCCACAAAACAAAGCTACCCCCCTCACAGCTTATAGACCCTCCCATAATAGAGTCACTAAAACATTTTGCTGCCCTAGGCAACCACCTGCTCTTCTTGCCTATAAAATCCACCCGTGATGGGATTTAATTCATCCCTGCCTGGTGCATCTATATCACAAGTAGACAATCTAAGGTCAGGGTAGGAAAACAATTCAAATGTATACCAGTATGAAATGGAGCATTCTTTCCCCAAAATAGACTGCTTTTGTATTGTTCCTGTTCAATACGTTATTTAATTCTGTGAGATTACAAATTCTGGATAATTGTTAAAAGAAGGGAGTAAGGATGCTTAAATGACATTTTAATCAGAAACAAATTTTAGCTCCCTTCTGACTGCTTCCAATTTTCCTAATATTGTATGCATCAATATGTCTGCTCAAACATTACATGGTCAAGCACTATTAAAAATTTTTAAGTTCCTTTCAAGAAAAGGACAAAAATAAAGTGATTACTTAGGAGAATTGTCTCTTGGTGATGATATACATGCAATTTGTATAAATTCTGCCCCTAACATTTGTGGGGACTGACTCAACATACTACCAGAGGCTTTGTACCATTTGGAAAAATACTATAAGTTATACACAAAGCCAACAGTTAAATAAGATATATTCTGCCTACTTTGACACATATACCTGCATGAGGACATGAACGGCCAGGTTTTAATTTATAATCGTCAGACTCTTTAAATTTCTGAACTAGAATACAGTGGTACATGGGATGTCACCCAACTTCTCTCCCCACCCTTTGGTGCATGTAGATGTGCACCTCCGCCCACAAATAGCCTCTCCTTGGCCACCCAGGGCCTGGGTGTCCTCCTTCAGGGAGATGTTTGTGAATGGGCTATGCAGGCCTTGGAAGTAGTCTCAAGACTGACTTGTCACATATTTCCAGAGTATTGGGTACCCAGTATGTGGACGAAAAGAGGAAGCATGGACTCCAGGGGAGTACGTTCCCTTGGTTGTGTCTTGTCCTTTGGGCAGGTCACGGCCAGAGGAGGACCAGAGCAGAGACAGGTGGGGGGAAGGGCCAGTAAGGAGCCAAAAGCTCAAGACCTATAACAAGGACCTCCTTTCCTAGGCTTAAAAGTGAGACTCAATGGCCCGTTGTCTTGAGTTAGGCAGGGTCTTGTAAGTTTCAGTCTAAGAACAACTGTGACCATGCATAACCTCTCCTTCGCCAGATACTTCATATTCATTGTGCCATTTGATTCTGACACAACCTTACAAAGTGTTTATTGTTGCAAACAAGGAAAAGGGCCCTAGAGAAATTAAGTACCATATCCCTGTTCATATAGCTAGTAAGTGGCAGAGCAAGGATTTCCACTTAGTTGCACTTGAGAGGAGCCTGCTCACTTTACTGCTCTCTACCACACCCAAGAAGTTGGGTGTGCTTAGTAAATACTGAATATTGAAGGGACATAATTGAAAGCCTCCAATTGAAGAATCTGATAACAAACTAGGAAGGCAGATAAAGATACTGTAGAGTAAGGACAAATAGACAAAGAGGGGATTTATAAAGGAAGATGGGAAGTTAAGAACAAAAGACCAGTGCGTTGCGCACAAAACAGTTATGCTGTCTTGGCTAGAAGGAAGGAGATACTCAAGCTTTGTTTTAAGTACAGCTCTATAACAACATCAAGCGGTCCTCAAAGGGGCAGTTGCATCAGCAAGAGAGTGATTCTGTATGACCAGTTCTCTATTTTCTATTCCCAAATTTCTCTATCCCATGCTTTCAAGAGGTTTTGAAAGCTGAGGCCAGACAACACCTATTTTACAAATTATGCCTGCTACAGAAAGCAGTTTCTGTACCCTCCGTAAAGAGTTGATTTATATAGGAGGTCACTAAGTCCTGTTGGAAACATAACAACCAAAAGCTCCCTGCCTTTTTTGAAAAACTTGATTCCTTGTATTGTGATCTATTGGTTCAGAGTCATGTTCCAAATGCTGAACATCAGAGGGTTGAAGTGACAACATTTCCCAGTTCACAAGCCTCTTTCATCAAGCTGGTTTGGTTAGCGTTGCTATAGTAACCTCTAGCCTGTGTTATGATACGCTGATGATTACTGAACACATGACAATGGAGAAAATATCAGGTTACGAGGGCAGACACCACAGTAAGACATCCTGCGTGATGAATGCCCAATTTCCCAGCAGAGAGTGTCACTTCCGCCACTTGGGAAAGAGGAGAGAAGGAGGGTAACGTCATAATACATCACAGGTTTGTAAATATTGATTGCAAATATCATCGAACAATTGCTTTCGAATTGTGTTTTCGTCTTCCTGGAGAGCTGCATCAATTTCCTAGTCTTTACAACTATTATTCTAAACTGTAAATGTCAGAAGGAGAAAATGCTGTCTGCAAAATTATTCTTTTGTGTTTAGATTGAAAAATAGACGCAGTGGTTGGGAAAATGGAGCTTTCTTTCTCCTTTTGACTTGTTGCACAGCAGTCTTTAGAGGACAGCAGTAAGGAACTAAATGAGCCTCAGTTGGTTTGGGGCTGCTAGCAGACTTCTCAGAATTTCTAGGCAGGAAGGGGATAGGAAAGGTGGGGTGGAGTTATGGGTGCTGAATTAATGCAATGGTCTTCACATATGATTTTATTGCCACAACTCATTTTGCATTAAATAAAATGTTATGTAGTACTTCCTTTAAAATTACATTGACTTAGAGAAAGTAAGAGCATTTTACTTATGGTTGAACTTGACAGTTCTAGAAAAGACCCATTCTTTTCTTTTAAAAGACCACACACACTCTGTACTTGAAACATCATATTTATGCAATCATTATTGATTTGTACAAGACAAACAGGAATGAATACTGATTAAATTTAATGTGAAAATGATGACCTGTTTATCTGTTGTTTACATCGTATGTCAAAGTTTTTTTTTTTTTTTTATCTTGCAGGGTGAGTAATTTTACATATATAAAAAATCTAGGATCATTGTGAAACCAAAGTGGTTATTAATTAAGAGTTGAAGCAATAAAAGAGATGCCTGCTTATGACTCATCCAGGTCAAAGACAGATTATAAATCTTGAAACTATGCATTGATTACTTGATTTTATATGATAATACAGTACACATTGTTTCCTAAGTGCAACACAGACAGTTCTCTAAGCTTGTATTTGAGCTATTGCTTTGGACTATGGGCTACTCACCTCCTAGGGTCTCTCTTTACACGTTGGTAAAGTGGGGAAGTTGAATAACTTGGGAAGTTGTTTTAAAAATGCAATGTCTATGCCCCATCCCAGACAACTTGAATTAGAACCTCTGGGAGTGAAACCCAGGCATCTATGTTTTGTACAAGCTCTCCAGATATTTCTAATTGCACCCAGATTTAGAATGACCGTATTAATGATCTGTTATAGGCCTCTGTTCAAACTAAAATAGTGTGCTCTGGGCAGCTATTCTCAAACTTGAACATGCAACAGAATAGCCTGGAAAATTTGTTAAATCACAAATTGTAGGCCCCACCATTTCAAGTTTCTGATACACTAGGAGTGGGTTGGGACCTGAGAATTTGCATTTATAAATCTTCCCAAATAATATTGATGCTGCTATTTAGGGACAAGACTTTGAGAATCCCTGCACTGAAGTATTTATATATTTAATGTATAACACCAAACAATTTAACAAAATATAAAGGATGCTTTGATGTTGCAATTTCATGTCCTGATATATTTCCATTACAGAACCTCCAAATCAAATTATTGTATTTCTGTAACTGGTTAATAAGGGAACCAACTGATAATAAGACATTTAAAACATCCCAAGCATATATTCTCTGTAGATGCCTCGCAGGCAGTTATTAAGCTTAATCTATCTACCTTCAACTTCTGATCAGTTGGGAACTGATCACTGTATGAAAATATTATTCTATTCCATGCTTCTATTAGTATGAGTCACATTCCGGCAATTTGCGTACTCTAAGTAAATCATTATTAGCACTCTTTTGTTATGATATTTTGTCCAGGACTGAAATGTGTCTAATGAATCCAAGGCATTGAGATAATTTTCTTTCCCCCAGTTCTGCTCAGCTAGTACCATCTCCAGAAAGAAGTTACCCCGATAACTCCAATTACGTAAAATATGTTTGTAAAACCTCAGGTCTTTTATATAATGCTCCATGACCTTTCCATACACTGGGACTTTGAATTATTATTCCTAAAGTCTTAACTGGCAAAGACACTGGATTTTCTAGCATGGTCTTGGCTCACATTCATAGCTCATCCACTAGCATACAACACTGGCTTGGAAGCTAAGATAAAACAATAAAGAAAGATTATGCAGCTATCATTTGTGCTGTTCACCAAATCTTATTCCCCTCACTTCTGTGTACCTAGAAGGATCATACTTCCTGAGCCCTATTGAGGTATTGGGCCATGTGAGCATCCTGACTAATACGTGGTTCATAAGCCATCTGTTATTGTCAGCCTGAGTATTGGTTGTTGTGAAAGAACCGCCAGAATGCACTCTCCTGCTGCCACGTTCACAAGCGACATTCCAGCTCGATCTACCTCACTCCGAGATGAGGATTATGTGAAGATGAGGGGAGATGCCCTTGATGACCTCCAATGGACATGTAGCAGAGCCAGAAATAAACCCTTGTTGTTTGTAAGGCTTGAAGACTTTCAGATTTTTACTGCAACATAACTGAATGCTCTGCCTGACATAAATTATATATATATATATGGTGGTCATGTTGTCTTTGAAAGTCCACTGGGCTATCAGCATCTCTGAAATCCTCTCTATTCGGTATGAATTTCTTCTTTGTCTAGGATGGTAATACTTTCTCCTTTAAAAAGCTAAATACCAAATGAAGCGCTTTCGTTTTAAGAGTATTCAATATCGGCAAGACAATATACAACTCCAGTCCTGATTCCTCAGCTTTCACAGTTAACAGTTCTTCAAGAAAGAGTCACATGATATTAAATGCAAAGAGACTTTAAGAAGATTGATGACCTTTGATTTCAAAGGTCTGTTAGACTTTTGATGGATTATAGGATCCAAATCGACCCATGTTCCTGGGTTGTTACACTTCATGCTTTTTATTATTTACTGAAAAAAAACAATCTCATCATTGGAAATAGTCACCAGGCATTCTTTTCCCAGTAGATCATTTCTGAGCAACAAGTTTGAAGTCCAGGTGCAATTGAACAAAATCAGGTGTTTTTCCTAGGACCAGTGTGGTAACCTGAAGATTTATACTTTATAGATGCGGGAAGAAGAATCTGCCCCATCTATCACTAACCCTGGGGAAAAGCTTCTGTAATTATCCAACCCCAGCTACTACTACTGCTTCCCTCCACTCTCCATTACTAGGAAATTTAATTCAGAGACAATTGTGGAGAAAGAGGTGACCAAGTGAGGAGAAGAAAAGTTTATCCAACTACTTTTATATGAAAAAGGACTTATTTTAGACAGTGGGGCATAAGAATGTGCTAAATCGGCCAAATGCTTTAAGAGGAAGACATGCTTGGTTCTTTTCAAACATATAGTTTTTTTTAACCGAAAACCTTATACTATCTTGCTATATTTCTGTATTTGAAAGTACACATGTATAGCTAATATTCAAATCAAATTCTTATTTTTTTTCCTTTACCAGTAGTACTGGATTTTATAGTGTTCCCCATAAATTTATGAGTAAATTGAGAATTATTAATAAATTATAAAATTTGATTTCTGCAAGAGGTGTGTAAGTGCAAAATGTGGTCCTGAGTACAGGAATGTAATGTTCTTTCCAAAGGCTGGAATGATTTTAGATCCACCCAAAGTAGTTCTCAAAAATAATAACCCATATAACTATGCTTGTTAGTGACCATCAGTGGTGTATTATTTCCTCTAAAGCCATTCTGTCTAATTCACTTTAGGTATCAGTAATGGACACTTTCAAACTGCAGCCCAATGGAAATGATGCTCCATTCAGCCATGGCATAGTGGCAGGAAGAGAGAGCAGTCTGGCTAAAGTACAATTATCTTAATATACTCCTTATCCAAGTCTGATTTGCAGAGGCATATGTCTATTTTCATTTTCTCCTGGGATAATTTTGTAAGACAAAACTTCTACACTGGAGAAAGTTCTTCAATGGAGAACAGGTGGAGGATTTGCCTCCTCTACCAGCTCCCCTGCCCAAGATTTACCTGTGGGGGCGACAGGTCCATTTCAGGGTTCTGATCTCCAAAGCCCTCAATTCCTGCAAAGGGGGGAATGAAGCCTAAATGCTCTTTATCTAGCTGGCACTTACATGAACAATGTCAATTATCAGCTTCCTTTGACTAATCCTTTAGAGACACAAAAGTAATGGATTTGGAATTTTGGAGGCAGCTTTGTTACTGTCTAAAAGATGTGCTCATCAAAATTTAATATCTACAAAGTAGAAATAAAGGTAGATTAACTGAAGAGCTTCAAAGTAAAAAAGATTGGGAAAGGGGTTTGGAGAAAAGGGCTCAATTCGTGTGCAATGAATCAAACTGGAGAATAAAAATTGTTTTGAGTTTTCCCTTCTGAATACTTGTTTCACATGAAAGTTTTGATTTATTTGGGGAAAGGGGTCACTTTTCAAGCTTGTTCTATATTTTGGAAGTGAAGTAAACAGGCTTATATGAGAGACAGACATTCATTTGTGTACTACCAAGTGATAATAATTGGCATTCAATTCTCTGAAAGAAAATGTTTCTGCTGGGACTCTAGTTGAATTACCAGAGGTTACGTTGAAAATATACCATACTTTTCTTTCTAAAATGCGACATTATTTAAAAATATGTTTAGTGATACAGAAGTGTAACTCACGTAAGTATTAGCTGGGCAGTTTATGAAAGAAAACGTCGTTAACCATTCATGTTTCCAGAAGGCTGGTTTAAAGATACCATTCACAGGCTATTTCTCCTAATTGCTATATTCATTTTTTGACTGACTACTTTTGACTAACTACTTTGCCAAAGCTGACGGCAGAAACTAAACTAAGCAGGACTCACAACATGCTCAGTAGGGAATTCAACATTTATGTGATGGTAATTTAGACCAGTCCAGCTAATCTGTATAGTGTAGAACCAGCTTGCACTCAACCAACACTTTTCGATCTTGATTACAAGTATTTAAAGAGGTAGCAGAAATTGCAATTATATAGAAAGTTGAGTTCTCTACCTTCAACCAACAGCATATGCAGTAGTGACCCACATTTTTCAAAATGTGCCCCAATTTTAGTCTAATTTCAGCCTAATTTTTAGCCCCATTTATACATGCATGAACACACACACAGGACATATTAGGGGTGATTAGTGAGTCAATTTTTTTGCTTTTCAAATATTTCCAATTCAGTATCTTTTTTTTCTATCTCAACATAATCAAAGGATGAAACATACATTGATCAATAACAATATCACACTATTGTGTTGCTCCTCACTGGACTGTGCATGCCTCTATTTCCAGTGGGAATATCAAAATTTTGGTAGGGATAGAGTAAGAAAACCTTTTAGATAATCCTAATATTTCAGCCCCCTCTGCCATAGGTAATACCTCGTTTCTTAATGAGGTATTATTTCCTAACACTTAAGAGTTAGGATTCTAAATAGATAGTACCCTGATGCATTGAAATATAACTTGATTAAAGATATATATATAAAGAATGATGTACTACTGGTTACAAGGCACTGTGCTACAATAAATGTACATAACAGCAAACATGTCTGTTATGACAAGCAATAATAATCTGATACAGAATGCATTTCTCCCTTTTTTTCCTACTATAAAATCCACCAGAATGTTCTCTTCTACCAAGTAGAGAAGAGTTTTGGTTTTTAAATTCTTTTTATCAAATTAATAGTGCAATAGTACAATGTATAACTTTATTATACACTATATATAAACACTGTACACTGTATATCTTTATTGTGGTAACAGTACTTTATTACTGCAATAGTACAGTGTATAGTTTATTTCTTCCCAAATGATAGGCGTGAAGAAGACCTAAAGACTCTGGTTGTGACCACACTAGATAGAAAAAAGAAAGACCACCAGATGAAAAACTACTAAGGAATTGATATCTACTGTGTTCCCCTGTTACTCACAAACCCCTATTACTAATTAAGAATTTTAAAAATAACAGAATAGCCATTTAATTTATTGTTCTAAGATGGCCACTACTTTAGTTGTAATCTGAACTAAGTCTGTTGACATTATATAATATTAAGCAGAGGATCAGACTTACTTAATGCTGGGATACTAATTTCATCACCGTTACTTTTTATTTTCATTTTAAGTACTAGCACAATCAGACATCGTGTTTGTATTTCAAAAACTGTTTATGTGTGTGTCTGAGCACATGAAGTGGTTTAAGATTCCCTTGAATATTATGCCAACTTTTCTCATAAATTTTGTTTCTTGTTTTCCCAAAGAAATAAATATTTTCTAGAAGATATAGGATCAATCCAGAGGGACGCAATCTTGCACTGTGGGAGACGCTGGGGATGTAAATTCCAGAAAAGAAGTTGGAAGACCAGAATCCCTAACCAGAAAACGAGGAAGTTACTAATCAATTGCAACTTTGACATGGGTGGACAAGTTGGAGTTGCAGGGGAATGTGAGAAGACAGGAATGTCCAGTAGCTGAAGTAGAATTGTGGAGTTGGTGAAAAGGTCTATGGGGCGTGACTACCTTGACGGGTCTGTTACGTATTTGGTGATAAACCTGGACTGCTGTTGGTCAATAGAGCCAAGAGTTGGGAGAATTTCTGGACATAGATTGGAAGGAAGTTAGGACAAACTAGAAGCTTACCATGTACCGCTATCTCTGTCACTTTACAGGGCAATATCTGCGGTTTCACTGCTGTATTTCCTGATTTTGGTCTTCTACTTTTGGCCAACTTGAACCAGGAAAACCTGAAAATTTTAATTCCAAGGTTAACCCAAGTTGACAATGGAACAATCTAGTACAATCCACCCCTGGTTGCCTTGCTCAAACCCAACTATTTAGTTCATACTTAACATCCAAAGAAAGACAATTTAAAAGAAATGTTTTTACCTATAAAGATGCATCTTTCTCACATACAACTGAAAATATGATAGCCTTCTCCCCAAATCAAGGATTTTAAAATTCCCAATTTTTATATTTTTTATTGTTGTTCATTCCTTTTTTAGCTGAATCACACTCCCCTTTTGATACTCTGTGAATTAAATACAAAGATAAAAGCTTAACCTCTGTTACCACATCTTATAGTTAATAGTAGAGAAGTGGAAAAAGGAAAGGAGAAAAATAATTACCATAGATAAAAAAATTAATCTAAAAATAGATATAGATGTAAACAAATATATTCATATATAATTAAGAAGGAAATACTCTTAAGCACTACAACTCTGCGTCTGCAACTTGTCATAAGGTTAAATTTTGCATTTATAATTTCCTTTCTCTTCTACCTATTTCATATTCTCTTAGTCCCAGGAAGAACTTCAGTTGATCATGGTTCCTTGCCGTGTAGGGTGACCTGAAATTTATTCCTGAAGAGTCTGAGATACTAGCAATTCTGACTGTGTTGCATTATTGTAATTTTTCATTAACTTTTGTTACAGGACATGGGAGAAATAAGAGACAACCCTTGAGGATTTCATGCCTTCCAGACCTACTCTTCCCTGTGACCACTGTATAATAAAACTCAATTTATTCTTAATAGTCAGGATCAATTATTCCAGCCAGCATAGTACCCTCCTTCTTTGCTATTGGTGCACTGGTATCAGAAGCCAAAGTGTCAGGTCGGATGCTGGCAGAAGCATTCCTCCCTTGGGAACTATGATGGATTGTATTGACACTAAGAGCCAAAGACAAGTTTTGGTACTGCAAAGAAGCATGGAGCTGTAACAAATACCTAAAAATGCGGAAATGACTTTGGCATTGGGTAATGGGTAGAAACTGGAAGAATTTTAAGATGATCGATAATAAAAGCTTCTATGGTCCTGAAGAGACTTTTGGTAGATATATTGATGTGAAGTGTGCTTCTGGGGAGGCCTTAGAAATAAATAATGAATGCATAATGGGAAACAGGAAAAGTAATCCTTATAATAAAGTAGCAGAAAGCTTAGTGAAATTGTACTGTGATGTTGGATGGAAGGCAGAATGTTTGAACTTGTATATTTAGCTGAGGAGATTTCTAATTCAAGTATGGAAGGGATAGCCTGGTTTATCCTTGCTGCTTATAGTAAAATACAAGAGGAAAGAGATAAATTTAGGAATAAACTGTTAAGCAAAAAAGAACCAGCACTTGATGATTTGGACAATTCTCAGTCTATCCAGTTAACATTCACACTGTCGAATGGTGATGTCCTCTCTCTTCTCTTCCAGGTTCCATTGACTTCCAACGTTTACTCCTCCTTGGTGACTTTCTCTCTGTGACCTCCTCTAAAAGGCCTTCAGTAATAGGATTAAGACCCATTGTGATAATACAGAATGTTCATTAAGGTTGATTGTAAAGGTTCAGAAGTGGATAGCACAATATTACGTGATTGTAGCACAATACTCTAGGTGTAATTATCAAAGCAGGGTATGAGCATGGTTGAAAAACAAAGGGTACAGTCATGTATGTCAGCAGAAGGAAAGCTAGAGAATGAAAATGAAGACAGTATAACAGAGAAACTTGAGAAAATGATGGTGGTTAATTGTATAAATATTAGAAAACTGGAACAAGAATACCTCATTATTACAAAGTGTTAAAATAAGCTGGTATATGGGAAAAACATACACTTAATGTAAACTAAGGTCTATAGTTAGCAGCAACATTGTACTATTCTTGCATTAATAGTAACAAAGGCATTATACCAAAGCTAAATGTCATTAATAGGGGGATATAAGGGGTATGGGATTTTTTTTCTTTGAAAAAATAAACATGTTCTCATATTAACTGTAGGGATGAATGCATAACTATGTGATTGTAACAAAAACCTTTGATTGTGCACTTAGGTTGGATTGTATGGTGTGTGAATAAAACTTTTGAACAAATAATAGGGGAGGATAAAGGATATGAGATATTTTGAATTTTCTTTCTTATTTTCATTTATTTACTTATTTTTTTGAGTAATGAAAAAATGTTCTAAAATTGATTGTAGTGATGAATGCACATCTATATGATGATATCATGAGTCAATGTTTGTATACTTCGGATGGATTATATGGTGTGTGAGTATATCTTAATAAAATCACATTCAAAAAAGACCCATCCTAGTTAATTTCCCAGTGCCTGCCCATGCAAAAAAAAAAAACAAAAAAAAAACAAAAAATGACCCATCCTGATTCAGTTGGCTATATCTTAACTAGAAATCATGTCCACAAGAGGTCCTATTTCCAATGGGTTCACACCCACAGGAAAAGGTTAAGATTAAAATAATGTTTTTCTGGGTGATGTAATACAATCCACCACAGTCCTCAGTTTAAAGAAATAGTTTTAAATAGTTTAAACTATATATGTTTAAAAATAGTTAAAACAGTTTAAAGAAATAGTTGGATCCAGCAGTTCAACCAAAGTCATCAAGACTCTATGTCTCCCCTGTCCAAATCGGCTTTATTCTTTGATGAATTTTCTCAATATAGCAGGAAAAATGCCTCATGGGAATTCCAAATTATATGGACTTAGTGCTTTTGACCTCCGAATTCCAGAGATCCTCTGTCGCTCAAAGCACACATATCAATCACTGGGAAATGATTGGTTGACCTGGCACTGGGCACATATCCACCCATTCACCAGTCACACTGTGTTTGGAGTTGTGGAGCTTTCTATTGGCCTGCTTAGAGGACACACTGCTGAGAGGTATCAGTTCTTCTATAATAAATAGAACTTATCACATACATTCAAGTAGAAATAACAAATCTTCATTGTTTTGTTTCAATACCATTATTCCCTTGTTCTTCCAAATGAACACATGTATTTTAAGATGCATTTCTGAATCTCCTTTCAGATATGGCTTACCTAATTTTTTGTATAATGCTTATTTTCTATGGTAGTTTGATGCTGTATGTATCCCAGAAAAGTATGTTTGTATATTTAATCCATCCCTGTGGGTATAAACCCATTTCAAGTAGGACCTTTCGACGGGGTTCTATTTGATGAGGACCCAGACCTACTTAGAATGGGTCTTAATCCTATTACTAGAGTCCTTTATAAACAAAATAAACACAGAGAGAAAAAGAGAGCACAGGAAGCAAGGAGCTGAAATAGAACCCAAAAGAGAAGGAAGGGACCAGGAGACGCTTGCCACGACAGAGAGGGGTCAAGAAATCCTGCAGCCAGTCTTTGGAAACAAAGCATCACCTTGATGATGCATTGATTTGAACATTTTCACAGTCTGAAAACTGTGAGCTGATAAATTCCCATTGTGTTAGCCAACCCATTTCACAGTATTTTCTTAGCACAGCCTAGGAAATGAAAACATTTTCAAAATGTCTATTTGAATCACTTTTCAAATGTATGTTTTATTTTGTTTAAATTTTTTCCTGTGTTTCAAAATGTGTACTTGAATCACTTAAATCAATGAAGTAAATCAATTAAATCAATATTATCAGTTAAATCAATATAATAAATAGATGAATAAAGGTGGACCTCAGAGAGATTACAGGCATGATCCCAGACCATTACAATAAAGTAAATATAACAATGTAGTGAGTCAGATGAATTTTTTTGTTTTCCAGTGCATATGAAACTTACGTTTGGTGACTTCCAGGGATGTGCCTGGCCCTGGCATTATAGGATTGAGAAGGCCTTCTTGACCAAAAGAGGGAAGAGAAATGTAGCAAAATAAAGTTGCAGTGGCTAAGAGATTTGCCATAGAATCAAGAGGTCATTCTGAAGGTTACTCTTATGTAAGCTTTAGCCAGATATTACAAAAATTGCCATGGTATGCCAAGCCCCATCCAACAGGATTCCTGAAAACTGTAAAGAAAATCTAGGGTTCTATCTAAGACTCTATAAAAATTTTACTTATTAAGTTTATTTTTCAGAAACTTAAAACTTTCAGATTGTTCCTCTGCCAGATAAGCCCTGAACCCAGAGGTACCAGTCCTTCCCAGAGATCAGCCAGTTGCATTCTCCTGCCCTATAATGCTGACACTCTTTGTCAGCATTAAGAAGTTAGACTGGCCATTGCCCTGATATCCCTGAAGATTGAGGGAATGATCAAATGAGAGAGAGGACTTGTGACAGAGAAGTTAAAGGATTCAATAAATGATTGTGACTACTGACTCATTATATAGATATTTCTTCTTAGTTCCTGGTTTATTAGAATAATCAGAAGGAAATACCTGAAATTGTGAAACTGTAACCTATACTAAACTTTGAAATTTGCTCTATAACTACCTGTTAACCTGTACTTTGAAATTTGTCACTTTTCTGTATATATGTTATATTTCACAGTAAAAATGATTTAAAGAGTTATGTTTACACTATACTGCAGTCTAGTAAGTGTGCAATGGCATTATGTCTTAAAAAAGCAATGTACATATCTTAATTAAAATGTGACACAAAGAAATGAAGTGAGCACATGCTGTCAGAAAAATGGCACCAATGGACTTGCTTGATGAGAGTTGCTTCAAAATTTCAATTTGTAAAAAACACAATATCTGGAAAGTGCAATAAAGCAAAGTGCAGTGAAACTAGGCGTGCCTGTATAATCAGTGTAATCAATAATTTCTTCTTCCTCTATAATCCCACAATAATTTTGGAAAGGTGAAAGTGATGGGGGTATGGTGAGATTTTAGGGAGTATTCAGGTACAAAGAGAACTTATAAACCTGATGTGTTAGGAATTGAGGTATGAGAGTCTCCTATTTATGGCTGATGGCCAATCCCTCTCATTTCTTCCTGAATGCAGATAAACAACAAGAGTTATAGTTCAAAATTTCTGAGTCTGGGGTCTTATTTTCACAATAATGGAAACATATGACATATAGATCTTTTAGATAGATGAGACAATTCTTGAAAGAAAGTCTCTAGGCAGACTTAAAAAGTAGCATATGATCCCTAAAAGGCATAATTACTTGTCTCCTAGAGTTTGAATTACAATGCAGGAAGACAAATAACTGTAGTCCAGGGTTGAAAGTGCGGTGATAGGAACATTCAGGGTTCTAGGAGGGTGATAATAGCAATAAAGGATTGTCTGAGGAGCGACCTACTCTGAATTTGGAATGTCAGAGAAAGCTTCTCGGCGGAAGGGAAATCTGAAACAGTGCATCAGGGTTTCTGCATTTGTGATCACTGTGAGAATTAAGTAAAATTTAAAATATTTGTAAAGCACAGGCTCTAGCAATGGACTATTATAGTTATTAATTAAATATTAATTAATACCCTGGGAAATTGTTGGGACTAATGTAGAAGGATTTCCCACATTTCATCCTGAATATGATCCAGGGCTTTTCACTAATATATAATCTGGTCTTATTTCTACTTGTTTTGTTCTCAACAGACATGTGTTGTGGGGAGGGAGAAGTTTGCTTAATTAGAGAGATGTGTGCAATTTTGGCTTGTAATTAAACATGCCCTACAGTGGGGCTCATTCCAAAGTTAACAATTATCTTAACACAATATTTACCTTATCAGGGGGAAGTTGCACTGTTTGTCTGCTCCTTCAGTGAGATCTCCTACTGAGCCAAATTCAAAACAGTCAAGATAAATGTTAGCTTTTTAGAAAGCACAGCTAGAGCTGGAAAATGATGGCAATCGTTTCAAATCTTTAAAATGACATTGTCTCACCAATGCACTTCAGGCATGTGCCTGACTGATTATTTCATTTATGTTGCTGTTTACACATACACATTTTTCTTTAAAATTATGCCAGGCATCAGTGGTAGAATGCTCGCCTTCCATGTGGGAGACCTGAGTTCGTTTCCCGGACCATGGACCAAAAAAAAAAAAAAAAAACAAAAAATTACGCCAGGCAATGTCATGTCAACTTCTAATAATTTTTTTCTGCTAAGGACAAGTAAAATTTTCTGAAACCATTCTAAAGAGGCAACTGTATTGACCATTTTTATTGATCATTTTATCCAATTATTTGACCAACTTCTGTTAACTTAACACAATTGTTCTAGTTTGTCAGGGCTGCTATGACAAATACCACACAATGGGTTGGTTTAAGCATCAGGAATTTATTGTCTCATAGTTTTGGAGTCTAGAAGTCTAATAAAAAGTTATCACCAGGCCATGCTTTCTCCTGGAGTCTCTGGTGTCCTGAGGTTTGGCTTGCTGGAAATCCTTGGAGTTTCTTGTCACATGATGATCTCCCTCTCTCCTTCTCTGTTTTCTCTGGTTTCTAGGGGCTAAGTGCATTAGATTTTCCTTTGCCTATAAGGGCTTGGACCATATTGGATTTAGGCCCACCCCCATTCAGTTTGCCCTCACCTTAACTGATAACATCTGCAAAGATAAGAAACTGTTTTGAAATAAGTTCATACCACAGGGCTTGGGTGTTAGGACTTGAATATGTCTTTTGTTGGGGACACATTTCAATCCCCAACAGCAATAAATACACAATCCTAGGATATGGACACCCAGTAGCCGATAAAAGAGGCTAGTTTGAAGCTACCAGATGGGACAATTGAGAATATCATACCACAACTGTCCCTATAATATTGACCCTATAAGCAGGATGTTATGCATAGTATATGAAAGCAAGTAAGAACTCTAACTTTTCACCTAACTTCTGAAATGTATTAAGATGGAGAAGGCCAACCATCAAATTTGCTGACCTCTTTCCTAAAATGTTGGCATTCCTTATTTGAATATAATATGTGGCATTATAGACTTTAGTGATACAAGGAAAAACATGATATTATCATACCTCTCTGAAAGAACTTATAACCTGGATGAAATATGGACAAGATATAATTAGAGAATAATACAACTTAGTAGATAGCCAAGCATTTAATTGACTATAAATCTGAGCAGATCTAAGAAAAGAGGTGTTATTGAATGTTGAATAGGAAAATAGCCTATTTGAAAAAAGGTGAAAATAGAATTGGATTTTGAAATACTTTTTCCATCTCTATATATGTTACTCTGCTAGAAATTATTTGTACACAAAATGTAAGCGAATATAATACATAAAACATTGACATGAAAGTATTTCATCATTATATATATGCATACCTACACAGAACTCTATGAGCTCCAAAAACACAGCTATTTTAGTTCTCAAAAACTGATATTTTGCTTCAGACATCTAGTAGTCTGATCATCAATCTTGACTGCATAGACGAATCACTGGGAGCTTTAAGTACTATGAGCGTCTGAAATAATTAAATCCCAAATTTCAGTGATAGAGTCCAGGGTCCATATTTATTTAAGGCCTCCCAGGTGATTCTAATGTGCAGACAGGATTGAAACCCATTGAACCAGACCAGAACATGCTGTGCTTTCTCCCTGAAATTCTCTCCCTTAAACTTTTGTCTTCTAGGTGAGCCCCTACTTACCCTTCAAAACCCATCTCAGGTGTCATCTTGGCTATAAAATCTCTACCCCCTCCATCTTTCCAGCTGCTGGTGAAGGGAGTCACCCTTTCCTCTGTATCTTTGAACAGGAGGCAATGCAGAATTCAGGTGCACAGACTGCCGCTACCAAACCAAAAGAGACGATATCTACAGAGCATTTGCTGGGTGCCTCAGGGACCATCCTGAGCCATAGTTTGAACTCCAGAGCTCCCCTACAGAATTGGGCTGAATTAACTCTCTGAGAGACTTTCCCTATGATCACATCTTTTTTTTTTTTTTCACTCTGCAATGCCTTTATTTTCTGCATATTAGTGCTTTACCAACAATACGGCTACAATCACATCTTTATCAGCCTTCCCACCCAACTGCGTTCTTATTCCTCCTTCCCTTACAGATCTCTTATGGAATCATATCCTTAACTAATGTCTCACACCCAAATCCTTGACTCAGAGTTGCTTCTGTGAGAACCTGACCAAATATATTTCTTCATAATATAGCAGTGGTGTTCTGGAGTTGGCTTTCACTAGCTCACGAAAGCTGATGTGCACATGCCTTCTCAACTCCTCCTTCAGTGATAGGCATGTTGGTAGCTTGATGCTGGCCAAGGTGGAAATAGTTACACCGTAAAACTTGGCAGCTGCTGCAAACCAGGGCTTCTCTTTATTCTGGAGACATTTTTGTTAAACGTTTACTAGTTTGTCATCCCTTATTACAATGGATTAATTACCAATGAATAAATGAATGAATTAAGCACATTTGAACTTGGTTGTCCCAATTTTTCTTACTCATCTGTTTCTATTTTCAGTAAATATCTTGTTCTGTACCAAATTCCTAATTTTTTCTGCCTCCCAAGTTCATTTAAAGGCATACCTTGGAGATACTGCAGGTCCAATTCCAAACCATTGCAATAAAGCAAAAATCGCAATAAAATCACAGGAATATTTTCGTTTCCCAATGCATATAAAAGTTATGTTTATACGGCTATGGGTTGTGGATGGCACCAGAAGAATGAAGGGGGCTAGGGAAATAATATGAGTTTAAGCCATGAGAGAGGGGTAGACAAGGAATTTTATGAATAATTCTAAGATAATTCTGTATTTTAAGTGATTAAGAGTAAAATAAGTGGCTCAGTCATGCATTTGGTAGTAGACGTAGAAGTGGGAATACTCTTCAAGAATCCAGGAAATAAAACAGGGGACCTCACTTCAGAGGTAGCAGGATAGGCATGGAAATTTGAGACCAGACACTGAAAAGTAACAAAAATTTGGATGACAGGAGATTTATCTCAATACTCACTTAAATATGTTCAGTTCCTGAATTTGGATAACCAGGGTAGTTTATTTATTTCTTACTTTTCTCACCAGACCTGAACATAAATGCAGGGAATTTGTCTCTTTTGCTCACTGCAGTATCCTCTAATATAGTACCCTCTTGAATATGATTTAGCACAAAGTAGGCATTCAGTAGATATTTGCTGAATGAATGAATCAATCAATGAATGGGGCAAAATAAAAGACACCCTAAAAGTGGGATGTGTGGGGTAAAGAAGGAGTAGGGAATATAGGTGAAATAAATAATCTCTTGTATCTCCTCCAACTCCAAAATAGTGGGATTCAATGATTCTAGCCCTAATATTTCCAAAATGTATCAATTCTATTGTTCACTCTGTGTGGTCCTAAGAGCAGACACAAAACACAATTGTCATTTATGGTCATAGAACATCCTTCAAACAATTCTATGCACTTTTATGAATTCCCAAACTAGAATATCTTCTGAAGACCCCTTCCATAAGGTGGAACTGCCCAGGACCTTGATTAGAAAGTGAGTGGGTGACAGCAGAGGTTGCAGTTCCTAGTGTCAGACTGCTGGCATGGGCCCAGCAGCTGCCACGGGGTTTCTGCATCAGGACATTTATGTAATGTGGTTTGCAGCATCCTTGTGGGAAGTTTCAGTTGACATCCTCTTGATGCAACACTTATGATGATTTTTTTTAGCTACATACTTTTCTTTAATAAATTCCTTTTTCTTTTGCTTAAAAGAGCCAGGGGTGTTTTGTTTTTTGCCCCTTACTAACCATATCTTTGAAGGAGAAGCTTTTCCTTCTGTGGATACCCTCTGGTTCCCCTGGTGGAAAAGGATGGGAAGAAAATTCCCTGGTATATAGGTCTTCTCATTTAATTGTAAAACTTTCAAAGTTGAAATGTTTTAATTCTTCTATAAATTATTTAACTGCAAAACTTATACTCTAGATAAGGGTTTCTCTCTGCCAGCATTATTAACATTGAGGGCCAAGTAATTCTTTGTTTTGGGACTGTCATGTGCATTATTGGATGTTTAGCAGCTTCTCTGGCTTCTACCCACTAGATGCCACAAGCACTCCCCACCTAACCCTCCATTTGTAACACCCGAAATGTCTCCAGACGTTGCTAAATGTACGTGGGGAGCAGAATTGCCCCCATCTGAGAATCACTAATCCTGAGGCAATTGGACATGACAAACAGTGTATTTTCTTGTCATGACAGAATAATGAATAAAGACTGAACCAATTGCTTTGCTCCTTGAATGTGATATTCAAAAAGAATGGCTTAGCCCAATGAATTCTTTTCTGCAACATTAAAAAAAAAACTTGCTACGAATCATGAATATTCCAAACTGTTTTATTCTTTCAATATGTATGATTTAGTCAGTCACCCCTTTATTGTAAGAAATGCCACACGTTAATGCCATACATCATTCCTTAAAATGAATTAGTAGCGTGTCTAAAGCTAAAATCAGTCGTGATCCTTTGGAAAAGTATATAACTCTGATAAGCTGTTTTATTTTATTAAACCTTGTTTTCTATCAACTTCTTACTTGAATCTTAATGCCCTGCTATTTTCACATTTACATTGTGCTTTGTAATATTGATCACTCCACATTTTGCATTTGCTAGAAGTGTTATTAAAATCATTTTTAATAATAAAGTGGTTAAGATATTTATAGCAGTCTCATTTTTGAAAATATTATAAACATATTACAAATCTAATAGACCATAACTAGGATTTTGATTTGTGGAAAATCTGTCATTAACACAACAGAGTTGCTAATTTTCCAGTACAGCTGTTGAGACAGGCTATGGTCACCAACAATTTTGAAAGGCAAAAATACATAAAATAAAAAACAATTGTTAATATTATAAATAATTGATTATGATTTATTATCAAAATAATTACATTTAAGCAATTATCACAGTTACCAAGTGATTGCTTCAGGATTATTGCTTAATTATTATTAAACAACAAAGTACATATGGCATATAAAATTCATTGTTTATTATCCTTTTTACAAGCACAGATGGCTTAGTACAATCAGGAAGACTTAATGGAGAGTAATTTTTTAATGCAATTACCACATGAATATGTCAAATGACTTTTTTTTGCTCAAGTAATAATATTATTTTAATTAAGACGCTAAAGACAGTGATATTTCCCACCTAACTAGATCAAAAGGGAAAAGAAAAGATATAGTCAAGACATTTGTAAAGTTTTATTATAAAAACATTTGCATTTTATAATGATTAATTATACTAGTACATATAACCTTGCTTTCACCTTAGGTAAAATAAAAATACATTTAAAAAAATGACTCTACAACACAAATAGGGAATCCGAACGTAAATTATGGCCGATAGTTAATAGTACAATTATAATTCTATTCCTTTATCAATTGTAACAAGGGTGATACACTAATGCAAAATGTTAAAAATGAAGGTGGGTATATGGAAATTCTGTATTTTGGTCATTAGCTTTCTGTAAACCTCCAACTTCTCTAATGAAAAAAATAATTACACATGCAAAAAAATCTTATGACTCAGTGCCAGCTCAGTATATCATAAAATTCTAGTGGTCTGTACCAAAACAATAAAAATATAAATCCCGGAATGTATATGCAGTTTTGGAGAGAATAGTGATAAGAAAGAAAGAGGGTAACCGTGATGATGACCAGTGCAGAAAATATTCATATTTCTTCAGATCTTTATTAGACTAATATGGATATCCACAAAGGTAACAGAAGATTACACATTCTTTTTATAAATATAATATTTATAATACAGAAATATAGTAATAAGAGAACTTTCATATAATCAAGTTCGCCCTTGCAGAATCTCTGCAATCTGCCTTGTATTTCCAGTGATCAAGTTCAACATGAGCTGCATCCGGATAAAGGTAAAAACAAATGCAGGTAAAAACTAAACCTGTTCAGACTTGAGGAGCTTGGGGTCACAGGAGAATCAAGACCTCCTCCATAGAGCTGATCCTAGTCAAATCTCTTCATGAAGCTTGGGGTCCTTAGGGACTTGCCTAAAAGTTTCAGAGCAGACCTGGGCCATCCTTGGCTTAAAGTGGCCTTGGACAAAAACACAAAGGGTCAGCAGACTTCCTGTAGGAGGATTCATTTGGTCCAACTGAATGGCTGGCTGGAAGTCTGAATCTTGTGTCTGGTCAGAATTATATTGCTTTTGGCCACAGATGGTTGCAAGATGGTAACACATATGGTTATTTCCAGTATGAGCACCATCAGTATTGTCATCTCCTAATATGAGTCTCAGATCACAAACAAGCCTTTTATAGCTCCCCAAGCAGAGCCTGAACAGATGCTGGGGATTCTCCTCGGGGAGGCACATAACATCAATCCCAATCACACAGGAGAGAACTGTTTTAAGAGTATAACCCTCAATTCCCAAGTCCCAGCTGCTATTGGAATCAAAGCTTGATTTCCTGTTTACAGTTACCTTCTCATTCAATCTTGTGGAACTTGCTCTCCCATGTGGATGCGCATGCTTCCCCTCACTAAGGCAATGAACTTGCATTCTCTGGAGGAAGTTCTCCTTCTCTCTTAGAGGCGCATCACAGAAGTTATTTTCAGAAAATGAAAGAAGTCAGGGCTGTATATTCCTGGTGGCATTTCCCTAGCATGTTGTCACTGTGCTACTATTTTGCTACCCACTGCCTCAAGCTAGCCACTAGCTCACTGCTAATCCAGTTTCCAAGAAGGAAGATGCCAGCACTTTCACCAAGGATACATTTCTCTCGAGATCATCAAGGTTCAGGCTCTAGGACATTTGTAGCTTTCTCTGCCAAGGATTTATTTAAAGTCTCCATTGATTCTCCTTCAGGCCCTTGTCAGTAACTCTTGATGAGTCCCTAGAATGCAGATTTCTCTGATAGTTCCTCCACAGTACGATGAGGGTAAACTTTCAAAAGTATAACTAAAGGTGCTGAGATCCTGCTCACAGTTCTTCAGTGGTTCCTCGCCTTATTCCACAGTGATTCTCAACTCTGGCTGCACATTAGAATCATTTGGGAATCTTTGAAAATGTACCTACTGCAAGTTCACATGCACATTTTTACATACCTAAGTCAAAGATGATTCTCATTCCTTCTAACATAAAGTACTAAGATTAATCTATCCAAACCAACAGTATTCCTGAAAACCCTAAAGAATACTCTGGGCTCTATCTAAGACCCTATAAAACCTTTATCTATTAAGTTTGTTTTTTCAGAAACTTAAAACCTCCAGATGGCTCCTATGCCATTAAAGCCCTGAACTCAGAGGTACCAGTCTCTCCAAGGCCATCAACCAGTTTCATTCCTCTGTCACATAAGGACAACACCCATTTTTAGCATGAAGAGGTTAGAATGGTCATTGTCCAGATATCCCTGAACAGTATGAGAATGCCTAAATGAGAAGGACGAGCTGTAACAGAGTATTTAGGATTTAACAAATGATTATGACTTCTGACTCATTATATAGATATTTCTTTTTAGCTTCTAGTGTATTAGAATAGCCTAAAGGAAGTACCTGAAATTGTTAAACTGTAATCCAGTAGTGTCAATCTTTGATAATGATTATATTAATATATAGCCTTCATCTTGTGACTACGTGATTATAAAAGCCATATGACTGATACCCCTTTTATCTAGTGAATGGGTAGATGAGTCATAAAATAAAGACATACATGAAAAAAATAATAGGCTAGGAATATGGGGGAAAAAAACCCTGCTTAAACTATGGACAATGATTAATAGTACTACTTTAATAATCTTTCATCAGTTGTAACAAATGTAGCTACTGTTTAAAAAATAGTAGACCTACCAAAAGTGCCATCACCAATTGTAACAAAGTTTCCTCATCCTTGCAAGTGTTGTTGTTGGTGGGGTATATGGCGGTCTTGTATTTAATTCATGATTGCTCTGTAAAACCAGAACTTCCCAAATAAAAATTTTGAAAAGGTTTTACTCAGAAAGTCCCATTAAATAAATGAAAAATTTTTAAACCTATAATTGTCAATCAAAGAAATGATTGAGAATATCTAGGCAGAATAAACAAGTTTCTTTTCCTGATTGAAGAAATCAGAACTAAAGAAAGCAACTTGCTAATGACTATTGGATCATTAAGCCATTTTGCCATGAATCATTTATTCCAATTAAGCAACCTTATTATGTTCCAAAGGAAATATATGACTTGTTAATTTCAGTAATGCAAAGAGGACTTCAAATAGACTGTTCTTTTGGTTATGAGAAGAATAAATGATACATATCATTCATATATGTCAGACCTCATCAGCTTTTGACTATAAAATGAGAGTGCATATACTTTCATATCCAAATTTTTGTGGTAGCCAACTTTAATGGCCTACTTGATAAATAATAGTTCACTTCAAAACATTTTTTCATGTTTTTTTGCAAGCTTTTTGAGAATTCATTGTTTTCCAGAAAAGGTCCTTCTTGTTCATTCCTTCCAGGCTTCTCCTCTCATCACCCTCTTGCTGCTTCTGTGTCTGATTGCTCTCTGAGCTTGCTGCTCTGCTGTGCTCGTTTGCATGGGCTGGGTACCAGTGGTGCCCCATTAGACCTCCTTTCAGTGACAGGTGCATCCTGATTGCTGTATTGTCTCTAATAATTCATTCACAAATCAGATGTGTCCAATTAAGGCCAGCAGTCTCCATAACTGTGGTCTTGGCTACTGGCTGTCCTAGAAGATGCCCAGCACACAGATCTGCATTTGGATGCTCAAGCTAATGACAAAAGATGCAGCGAAAGCAATGGGCTGGAGTTAGTACCCATTTCCAGTTTGAGCCCACAAGGTCAGGGCAAAACTCCCTCATCACAGGGACCACTCTAAGCTCCTCCATGTTGTAGAGTCTGGGTCCAAACATTGGAGAAGAGAAATTTCCACCCTTCTGTAATCCAAACACCTCCCTCATTTCTTAACAAAAACATTATCAATTGTCTAGAATATCTGAGTAAGACTCTTTGAGCCCAGTTATAGGATATTATTAAATTATGTGTTTCCCAAGGTGTAATTAGCTCTATCTGATAGAATTTCTGTGTTGATGGAATTGTTCTACATCTATGCTGTCCAATATGGTTGTCATTGGCCACATGTGATGACTGAACACTTAGAATGTGGCTAGTGTTATCGAGAAACAAATTTATTTTATTTTACTTTATTTCGTTTTACTTAAATTTGAATAGTCACATGTGGCTAGTGGCTACTTTAGTGACAAGCCAGGTCTAGATAGTTAGTGGTCACTGTGTGCAGATAGGCTGTTTATCTTTTATGAAATCAGGATAATCAAATCAAGCTTGTTACCCAAAAAGGTATGAAATCTATCTTTCTAAAGCATGGATCTTATTATCATTAGCTCATCTTAATAGTCGTCCTTCAAATTCTTCATTAGCCCCTTGATTATGAAGTCCAAACTCATTAACATAACATCCAAAGTTTCCACAGGCTGGCCCCAACCCTATCTTGCCTATATCACTTACCAAGATTCATCTATGAAGTACTATTATCTTGAACACAGCAATGTACCCTAAATTAACTTATTTGTTGGATAAGTTGACTCCAAAGTAAAAAAAACAAAGTCATCTTTCATCCCTCTATATATTGAGAGTAAGTTCATAATTAATATTTACTGAGTTATTTCTTTGTTCAATTGCTCTGAATTTGTGCAGAGTAATTTCATATATTATCTATTGTAATCCTCTTAGTAACTCTACAAATAATATATTAGTAGGTTCCTCTTACTACTGAGGGAAAATATCTTTCCCAAAGTTATTCCAATAGTAATTGATGGAACCATGAGAGCAGGGGTCTTGCCTTGTTCATTGTTTTATATATGCCACCTAGAATAATACTTTCCACAGACTGGACAATATATTTTCGTTGACTAAATAACTGAATTATGGGGTTTTTTTTCCTGAATTGTGTTGTAAATCCAGGTTCATCTAACTCCAAAGTTGATACATGTTCCTGACCATAGCTATACTTTCCTACAATCAGTTACTTCAAATTATTTGGAATTTTAATTTTGTCTATAGTAGGGGATGGCAAACTTTTTCGGAAAAGCACCAGGTAGTAAATATTTTAGACTTTGTCAACCACAGGGTTTTGGTTCCAACTACAGGCTGCATTCCAATAAAGCTATTTAAAACAGGCAGTTGTTGATTTTCTGAGCCCTGGTCTGGAGTTTAACCATAACAAGTGGTTGATGTCCATTGCTTATTTAAAATAAAGCCGATCATACACTGTGAAATCACATTTAATAATCTTACACTGTAATTTCAGTATAAAATTCTTTTCCTTTATGCCACCAAATAGCAGTAAACATTTTAATTTTTTCTCCTCTATTTAAATTATTAGAATAAAGATATTTTATTCTGTTGCACATTTCCCTTACCCAAAGGAAATTTCTCTGGAGACTGGACTGACAAGTCACATCCCACTAATAAGGGCAATCATGTCTAATATGAGCTCTGATTCATTTCCCGGATGCAAGCACACAAACACAATTTCTGCTTACTCCAGATCTCAGGTGCATGCATTCAACAGCTGAGATGCATTTTGCCAGTGAGAAGAATAAATGAAATCCAGGCATTAGGAATACATAAAATCCAAGTGCGACTTTAAAGTTAATTGGACAGGTGAAAATGAATAAAAATCGAAAGTTTGCACTGGATAGACGGGAGAACCAAGGAGCCTATTCCTAAATATGGTTCAATATTGAGATCATATCTGCAGGGCTTTATAATACTTCAGTGCAGGCATTTCATTTTTGCCCTATGTTATTTTATTTATTTCTTGGAATTGACTCTGAACTAATGGGAACTAAGTTCAGGCTTCAAAAAATTAACCCTGTTTAGCTGTTAACCTACTTTTATTTCACCTTTATGAACTCTATTGGGATCAGTCTGCATCTCAGAGCACCTGTACAGATGTTGTCTACACTGATGAACTGTGAACTACCAGGAGTCATAGAATTCCAGCTGAAAGCAAGGCCAGGCTCTGTCCAAACCACTTATCCATCAGCCTGTTTCATGTCTGAAGTCCATCAAATGTGATTAGAAACTCAAATCTCAAATTCTCCTGGATTAGGCAGGGGACATAAATGAGAGTCATAAACCTAGCATTTGATGAATGTCAATTTAAGCAACTGCCTCACTGTCTGGATAAAAAAGAGCAGTGGATTCTTTGACAAACTGCAGACTTATTGTCCAATAGAGGTAGCTGGCACTCAGGTCCTGACAATTGTTGCCTTGAAAAAATGCGGGACCCACATTTTCAGATCTTCTGGTTTTTAGTATTACTGTGAAAAATCCCAATTTTTTAGTATCAGTAACTTATCCTTTTATTTTCTCCACATAGAAAGGGCTAAGTTCCATATAACAGCTGCATTTGGCCTAAAGGTTATCTATGTATGACTTCTTTTCAGCTCTTTGAAGGCTGTTCAGGTTATAGGAATCTTTCATCAATTACAAAGAAAGTAATCCTGGGAGGGGTAATAAAGTATGTGCCAACAAATATCCCAATGGTAAGATTAAGTTAAAGGGTTCCAGGAGCCTGTATTCCAGTAGCCTTGATTCTTAAAGACAACCCTATAACTATATAGCTTTTAAAATGTGACCGTGTGATTGTGAAAACCTTGGGTCTGGTGCTCCCTTTATCCAAAAAGGACAAAAATAAATAAATAAAGGGGGGGGATAAGGGGTTAAAAAAATGGGTAGATTGAAATACTAGTGGTCAATGAGAGGGAGGGGTAAGGGATATGGAATGTATGAGTTTTTTCTTTTTCTTTTTTCTTCTGGAGTGATGCATATGTTTTAAAAACAATCATGGTAATGAATATACAACTATGTGATGATACTGTAAGCCATTGATTGTATACTATGGATGGACTGTATGTGTATGAAGACTTCTCAATAAAAAAATTAAAAAAAACAAAACAAAACTACAGGGATGACTCTACCCGTCACTTGGCTGAGTGGGGCCCGTGGTTCAAAGATATTTCTATTTGTGGTATTGGTTGATTCATGGAGGAAATGGCAAAACACAAAGCTGATAGAGTCTGTAGTAGAAAGGTTCAGGTGTCACCCTGCCCAGCGGATGGTGCCCAGTTGTTCTCTTACTGTGGACTTAAATCATCAACATATGAGTTTCACCTATGGCTGATTACACTGTGGTTGGCTCAGGGGAGTGCCTTCCCAAATAAGTGAGATTTAAAAGGAGGAGTCAGAAAAGAGCTCAGAGACAGCTCAGACCCAAATGTTTAGAGATACAGAAAGGACATGCCCTACGCAAATCTGTTGGAACCCAGAAGCCAGCAGAGAAGGCCAGCAGATGCTGCAGTGTGCCTTCTTATGTGACAGAGAAACTCGGATAAAAACTAGCTGCCTTTTCTCTGAAGATTTGTAAATTTGTAACTAAACAAATCCCCTTATTAAAAGCCAAAAGAAAAAAAAATTCTACCAGCAATAGCTATTAGAAGGCAGGTGGGATAGCCCCAGTGAAAAAGTTCACTATCTTCACAGATCCAGGATAAAAGCACCAGTAGAGACCCCCATATTATATGTTTAAATATTTTCCGTTTTTTACAGCAAACTGAATGAAATAAAAATTTTTTAAAAAAAGATCTAGCCTGCTTCTCTCACAAGTACACCTACATTATGACAAAATAAAGCAATAAGTACAAATTTATTATTTTAATGATGGAAAGTCAGTAAGCTATCAAAGCCTAGTGTTTTAATTTCCTAACTGCTAAAACAAAAATCCCATACAATGGGTTGACTTAAACAATGTGAACTTATTGGTTCACGGTTGGTTTGAGGCCAAGAGAAGCCCGAAATCAAGACATCAGCAAAATGATGCTTTCTCCCTGAAGACTGTGTCATTCTGGGGCTTGCTGCCAGCAATCTCTGGTCCTTGGCTTTTCTATCTCATGTTAATGCACAAGGCATCATCTTCACCTACCTCTTCCGGGTTTCTTTGACTTCCAGCTTCCGGCTGCTCCTTCCGTCTGACTTCCATTCTGTTTACAAAGGACTCCAGTTATCTGGATAAAGGCCAGCCTGATTCAGTGGGGCCGCACCTTAATTGAAGTTCCATCTTGAAGAGATCTTATTTACAATGGTCACACCCACTCATATGCCAACCAAGAACAAGAACATGTTCAAACTGGGGCGCATCCACCACAGTTTGTATTGTGATCGCCTGTATGTTCTTTTCATGGGCAGCCTCATTTTGATGAGTAATAAGATAAAAATCCACAGCATAGAGATTTACAGTCATTTGAATGGTTTCATGTTGCGAAATACATTCCTCGGGCCATCATTTGCAATTGTTGTGAGTACCGTGCTAGTTTGTGAACACCTTCAGACACAAAGGCACTGGGGAGAGAAGCAAGAAAATAGGTGATCAGGACTACTGGAAAGAGATACCTTCCTCTGCAAGAATCTGTGGAATCTGTGTTGTCAGAGCAGACAGATGTGCCATGGCAATTTGTCTTTTCTCTAAGTGCTTCAGCCGCTCAGACCCTCCACAAACCTAAGCAGTCCCTATCTCTGACCTGACGACGTTTCAACCCTAAATCTTTGCCTTTGGTCAGAGTAGTTATTTGCTTTTGGGACCTTAGGAAAAGAGAGTGAAAATGTGTGTCTTTGGGCCTCACTGGTGTTAGTAATAAGAACGGATGTTTAAGATGATGGGCAATACTGTGCTAGCAATGGACACTGGAATTGTGTGTATGTGTGATACAAGTTTTCTAAAGTGAAAGCCCAACCAAGGCAGAGACATTTCTTGCTTGTATCTAAGGATGGTACTACTGCCTGAGGGTTCGCAGAATACTTCCTGACACAGAGAGCATTTGTCCTAGGGCCTCTGGAATAAACCCTATTCAGAGCAAAGAGAAGGGTTAATCAACCAGAACTCAGCAACCCGAATCTTTTCTTGGCTTACTCCATAAAGTTCGTGCAACACAAACTCCAGGAAACACAAGAGAGATACTTTACAACAAATGTGCCCTTACAGTCATTGTCTACCTGGGGACTGTTTTCTTTGAGTGGAATGCTGTCTTCACAAGCTCCTTCTAATCCTTTTGGATTGGAAGTTGGTTTTATAACAAAATTCTAATTATAGTAATCAGTAGGCGCATATGAAGTAAATAGTTTAACCTGATCTTTAATGTTTGCTTATCTACTTCTATATTCATGAAGTACAAAAGAAATATGAATTGAAAATGTGGAGCCCATGTTATAAGGTTGGGGTGTCCTTCAAAAAGGTAGTGGGCTGCCCAGTGATCTCACAATGAGGCATTTACCTTACTGGATTTACTCATGTTTTGAACTCAGTTTTCTTGGGGGCTCTGAAACTTCAAGACCCCCCCCCAAAAAAAAAACGATCACAATGAGAGGGAGAACATGGTGGCTGGGAGAAACAGGAGAGGTAATTACTCATTTGGGGATTTTGTAATGTTGTAAAATGAATCACCTTTTTCATACATAAATAAAGGAATAAATGAATGAGTGAAAAAAGTGAATAAAAACAGGTCTAAAAGAAGGTTGAGTGATACACCAGAAGCTAATTTGATATCTAACCTGGAGAAATATCACAAACCATATTACCTTGTCATCCTGACTGGCGCATTTTCTCCTTGAAGTGGTAACTAAATGGGAAGCTAAACTACAGTAGAAACTCTTTCAGCAACTTCTGCTTAACAGATTGTCCTTTCCTCTGTTCAACATACTAACACCACGCTTATTTGTCAGGTGTATTTTTATTATTATAATTGTGTAATTTAATTAAATATTATAAAATTAAATATAATGAAATATGAGTATAAATGGATAGTTTCTATGAAAAACTAAGTCTATTTAGAAATATTTGATAAAGGTAAGTTTGGGGCTTTTTCGACTGTATTCCAAATTGGTGTAGATGAGGCAAATGTAAATAATAAGGAGAAAAATCAATACTTAAATTAGCTGAATTAAACTGTTTTATAGGGGTTAATAAGTTCTTGCTCTGCCTTAAAGAAACCAACATAGGAAAAATAGATAGTTCCTTACTTGTGTGCATTAACGTAAGAACTTTGGTGGCAAGTTCGTTAGTGGAACCAATAGCAAACATATAGATATGAATGACACCATTTATATGGCTTAATAAATTAAAACAAAATATTTAAGGTATATATGAATGATTTGTATAAATCCCTGCTTTAACCTTTTCTTTCTTTTTTTTTTCATAAGTCAAAATCCAGTCTCAATCATGGAGGAGGACGTAGGACTTTTATTATATAGTTTTAAACATTCATAGAGAGCCTATAATTAGGCAAGAAAGTACAATTAGATGACTTCAGAGGCTGAAGAGTATCAGCTCTCATCTCTGTAAAGGAATCCACATCCTTTCCCAGGTGGGGCTTGGGTGTAATTGGGCAAAGTAAACTTCAGTTTTCTCACTTTCCATTTTTCTCCCTTTTTAAGATACATTTTTTAGATAAACTAATTCCTAAAATTAAGGCTTACTGTAGCCTTAACTTTGCATTAAAGCGACTTTGCATTAAATCTGCTCTGATTGGCTGACAGGTTTGCTCTCAAAAAATGATCTTTATTTCATTCATTTATTGAATACCTGGAGATATCTCAGTGTGACAATTTTGTATATTGCGTGAATATCAGTGCATGCAAGTTTTGTATTTGGCATCTCTTTTTCAAGTCCACTTTTTTGTGTGTGTTAATGGCATAATCATTTAAATCTTAGAGGGCATTACTATCTGATTTTTTACCCACTATCAGAATCCCGGAAAAATCAGAAACCTCATGTGATACTTGTATTCAATTAAAACAAAAAAAACAAAAAAACAAAGAAAGAAAGAAAGAAAGAAAGAACAGAAACCAAGCTATAAAACCAAAGCAATTCTCTTATTATCACCACCAGAACAGGCTCTTTCATGTCACGAAGATTTCTTATTACATTGAAACCCTTAGGTATTGTGGTTGAAACTTGGACTGGGAAGTCAGAGCCCAGGTTCAAAGCCTACTCTTTTATTTAGTGTGTATGACATTGAATGAGTCATTCAATCTCCCTTCCTGTTGTTTTTCTAACCTATAAAACAGGAAAAATAATAAAATTTTCTAAGCTACTATTATACAAGTAATGCATGTAAAATTTTAGTGAATGCGGGACCTGGCACTTAGTAAACACAATAAATGTTACTATTATTGCCACTATAATTATTACTCTGGTTATTATTATTATATTACTACTACTTCTACACTATTACCAACCATGAGATCTTGGGCACGTTTTTAACCCAGGACAATGCTGCCCCTTGCTCCCAGAAAACAGCAATGGTTAAGAAATCTTTCCACCCTTTTATATTCTAAGTGAAAGCTAATCAAAAAGACCACCCAGTTTTTGCATATTCCAGGATATAACCTATCACCACCTTTCTTCAATAATTCAAATAATACTGTCTTCACCCTTCTTCATGACTCCTGTAAGATTTGCAGATCTTAACTTGTCCACCTGCCTCTATAAAACCCAAGGTAGGTCCCTTTTCTTTTCTTTGAGATATTACTCATTAGTGAATGTTCTCCTGAATGCAATAGCCTGAATAAACTCATCTCCTTAATTGTCTGGTGTATTTCGTCTCTCACATCTGTGAATAAATTTCCATATATTAAAAGAAATACTATGCTACTACTAATAACCCCCCCTTCATGGGATTATTGTGCTTTAAATGTACTTAAAGTGGTTAGCAAGACCATTAATTCAATAATTGTTAGTCACCAGGAGTATTAGACTTTTGCGTACTTATTCATGCCTTACAAAATCATGTCAAAGCTTGCTTTTATTTAATAATTGCCACAATTGCTCTCAAGATATACATTATTTATTCCTATTTTTCGGATTAGAAAACTGAGAAAGATCTTGTGGCTTGCTGAAATTACCTACTGTATTAGTTTGTTAAGCTACTGGAATGCAGCATACCAGAAATGGAAAAGGAAATTTAGTAAGTTACAAATTTACAGTGCTAAGGCTATAAATATGTCCAAACTAAGGTATCCCGAGAAAGATACCTTGGCTCAAGGACAGGTGATCTGGGAAGGCATGTGGCTGACACCTGCTAGTCTTTGCTCCTGATTAGTTGCTTCTAGTTTCTGATGCCAGTGGTTTCCTCTGTAAGCATCTGTGGGCCTTCACTTTGTTCCTCCAGGACACAACTCTGGCTTCTGGCTTGCTTAGCATCTCATGGGAAGGCACATGGCCATGTCTGCTGGGCTCTGCCCACGTCTAAGCCTCTGCTTCTGCTGTCAGCACTCCAAGCACCTCTAGACATCTGTGTCTCTGTCAGCTCTGAAGCAACTGTTCACCAAGCGTCTCCAAAATGTTTCCCCTTTTAAAGGACTCTAGTAAACTAATCAAGACCTTTCTTGAATGGGTAGAGTCATGTCTCCATCTAATTAAAAGGCCACACTCACAGTTGGGTGTGTTGTATCTCTGTGGAGATAATCTAATCAAAAGTTTCCACCCTGCAATATTGAATCAGGATTAAAAGGAGTGGCTGCCCCCACAAGATTAGATTAGGAACAACACATCACTTTTCTGGGCTCCATAATAGATTCAAACCGGCACACTAACTAATCTGATGAGCACTAAAGAACAAGCAAAGCTGGAATTCGAACCCATAAAGTTTTCAACTGTGCTGTAGCTTAGAGATAGAACTGAGCAGTCAAAGCTAGCTGTAAGGAAAAGATAGATGCAAACACTGATTTTTCATCTTCCCCCTTCCCAGGCATTATAATATGTGTCCATCACCTTAGATGGGCATTACGTGACCGGCTTGCTCCACCTCTGACAACACGCTCATCTTAATGCAGCAAAACAACTGAGCAGGGGAGTCATCTTTTCTAGGTCCCTATAAATAACTCTTCAAATCGCTACCACATCCAGATGACTGCAGCATGTAAAAGCAACGGTTCCCGGTGCCCTCAGCCACTTGCATTCACTTTAGAAATGTGTCTGGAGTCCAGAAGATTTAGTAACAAAAATAATTAGCTATCAGAAGGCATTTGAAAACTTCCTTTTTATAAAACCAATTAATTTGAAGTACTTATTTATAGGCATGTCTACGCTAGCATTCTTTTTTTTACTATAATATCAATTTTAATCTATTGTTAATCTGATGAGAACTAAAGAACATACTCAATTCAGTAGACATGTATTGATTACTTTTCTAACTGCCAGGCTTTCTACTAGGTGCTGCAGAGAATGGCATGATGGTTTCAAACTGCAAACAACCTAGTGGAGGAAGTATAATTGGGTAAGTGCTCACATTTCTTCTTTCCTTCTTTTCTTCCTTTCCCCCTCCTTCCTTCCTTCCTTCCTTCCTTCCTTCCTTCCTTCCTTCCTTCCTTCCTTCCTTCCTTCCTTCCTTCCTTCCTTCCTTCCTTCCTTCCTTCCTTCCTTCCTCTCATCCTCCCCACACCCCCTCTCCATCCCTGTCTCCCTTCCTTCCTTCCTTTCTTTCCCTATTTGTTTAATAGCTACTGTATGGCAAACAATGAATATTGTTTGAATGAAATATGTCTTGGTGACTATAGCAGACATAGTCCTTTTTTCATAAAGTTTATGGTCTGATGGAGAGGGCACACAAAAAATACGTAAACAAAACTTAAGAATGTAATCTTAGATTATTATGAACAAGGAGAATATAGAT
Organism: Myrmecophaga tridactyla; assembly: GCA_004026745.1. NCBI lineage: Eukaryota > Metazoa > Chordata > Mammalia > Pilosa > Myrmecophagidae > Myrmecophaga > Myrmecophaga tridactyla. The sequence continues at coordinate 14,211 of PVIY010007792.1, read as the reverse complement.
TGCTGGAAGAATGGTGCTGTGTTTTACAGCAGATGCTGCTAAAACAGGAGCTGAAAGTCATACTATATAATCATTCACCTTTGTTAGATGGCCTCAGAATCCCTCTTCTGCTGAAGCATTGGCCCATCACAATGGTTTATTGATATGGTTTAATCGGCACTTTCTTTTACTCATTCTGTTACTTCAAACAGAAACACTACTATCTTTCTCACCCCTTCCCAAGGGAAGGTTGTTTTTTCATCTGAACTTCCAAAGCATTCTATTTTGTGCAGATGTTGGTGGCAGGATGTTAGAACATTCCCTGGCAAAGAAACAAGTCTGTCCTTCTAACAAAAATAAACAAATAACCTAATGTGGAAGCAAGACAGTGTTGAAAATGGCTCGAGACGCTAGGGTATGACAATTTTTATTAGAAATCTAGCCTTCCTAGCAGGGTGGAGCTGTCATTATTACATGCTGGGATATAGTTAGAAAGTGGGTTCTTCTCTTTTGACTGCTGTAGATTTTGGGTCAGAAGAGTTTTCCTCTGGGTCTCAGTGGCCCTTAGTGGCATATGAGCAATGTGAAACAGAAACAGGCAGAATCTACAAAAAATTCTCCTATAGGTTGGTTCCTACAGCCTTTCTAGCTGGATATTTTTCCTCTGCATAATAATAACAACCTCAGAAACCAAGCAAAATACAGAAATGAATCCAGGACAGACTTTGTAAACAGTATGAAAAAGCCTACAAGAAATCAATCAGTCCCCTCCACTTAGGAAAGAGTCACAGGCTCAGTGTTCTCTTCTCACAATGGCCATGACTAATGTGACCCGAGATTGTAGTAGGTTTTACTAGTTTTGAAGAAACATCTATCACCTTCAATCACACAGGAAAAGCAAAACGTGGAATTTGTCAACTACCGGTGTGTTTTTCCGTGTTTTCATAAATACTCTTTCAAATATGCTTCAAAAATAATTTTCATATGCAGCATTGTAGCATAAATTGAAAATTCAAATTCAAACTTTTAAAAGACAAATGGGCTGAAGCTCACCACATGATAGGATTCCCTCCCTTGGCTGTCCATTCTTGCTCTCTTTCTCTGTTACTATTCTCCCATCTTCCTTATTTTCCTCTCCCCTGTCCCTCCCATTTGATTGATGATATATTAGTTTGTTAAAGCTGTCGAAATGCAATATGCCAGAAATGGAATGGCTTTTAAAAAGGGAATTTATTAAGTTGCAAGTTTATAATTCTATGGCTATAAAAAATGTATAAATTAAGGCATCCAGGAAAAGATACCGTGACTCATGCAATGGCTGATGCTGTTTGGAGTTTCTCTGTCAGCTGGGAAGGCACATGGCGATGTCTGCTAGCTTTTCTCTCTCTGCTTCTTCAAACAGCTTTAGGGGGACATTTTCTTTTTGCATATACAAAGATCTCTGGCTGTGTGGGCTCTATTGGCTCTAAGGCTTTTTAAAAAATGGTTCCCTCTTAAAGAACTCCCATAAGTGACCCCACCTGAAAGGGTGGAGATACATCTCCACGGAAACCACCTAATTAAAAGCTCCCACCCACAACTGAGTGGGTCATATCTCCATGGAAACAACTTAATCAAAATATCCCACCCAACAATATTGAATGAGGATTAAAGAACATGGCTTTTCTGGGGTCCACAACAGTTTCAAACGGGTACACCCTCCATTAGGACATAGAAGTCCCGAATCAAAAAGGATGATCATGTTGGTAAGAGGATATTGGTGAACCACGACTATGGGACCTGGTCTAAAATAATCAATCTAATCCATATGAAACTGGGCTGATGTTTTAAGGAAAGGCAGGGCACAGTGAGCCTAGACTCTATATTTTACAAAATTAAAATAATGGATCTTATTTAAAAAGTGATAACACGACCATTGTAAAAAAAAAGATCAAACAGTACCATAAATTATAAGACAGGCAAAATTCACTGGCAATGTCTTAGGACACCCACTGCTAACATTTTGTTCTTTGTTTCCAGAGTTTCCTCTGTGGTTGTATGTTTATGTGTAAAATTATTTCTTTCAAAGGTCATACTCTTGTTGAAAGAAACAAAATCGCCAATATATTCAAAGCTGCAAGTATATTAAAAGAGAAACTGCTGGAGTAGGGAGATCTCAAACCAAAGAAGAGTCTCTAAAAAACATCTGGTCGCAGCTGCTTATAACAGCACTTAGAGGATTTCCAAGTGGTAAGCTACGATTGGTTAATATTTAAGTTTCTTATGACATAGGAGGGTCTCATACAACACGAACAGTTGTACATTGACTATAGTGTGATATGCTTATCCATTTCTGACAGATCTCTATTGGACCGCAACTGGCTTATTACTAAATGTCTAAGCGTAGCTCAAACTGTAATTTTACCAGGTCTCATAAGGTCCCCTCTCTGTGATCAATTGTTTTGTCTTTTGGAAACTTTTTGTCATTTCTCCAGGAGGCGGTCAATCCGGGCAACACGCGATGCAGGTCGCCATTTCATTGTATTTAATGCTATAATTAAAAATGCTTTCTAAAAAATTTTCCATGCCAATAAATACAGATTTGCTTCATCATTTTTAAGTGACACCTAGAAGTCTTGTGTGTATATACAAAAAGCTATTTAAAAATCCCCCTGTTGACAGTCAATTATATTTCACATACCTTTCATTTAAAAGCAAGGCTGTGCACATTCTTACACATTTATTTGCGCTTTTGTCCTCGAATTTCTTTAGATTAGTTTCTATCAGTGGAATTGCTGGGTCAAAAGTTATTCAAATTCAAATTTTGATTCATATTGCCAGATGGCCACCCAGATAGGTTGAAATTTATGGTCCACAAAGAAGAACATGCTCCATTTTAATCTGAGGCATTTGGGACAGCAGATGGGAGAAGAGAATATTTAAAATTAAAAATGGGAGGGAAGACTGTGAACCTTCCAAGTGCTCTTCTGACTCAGTGGTCCTTTTTCTGCACTTTCCAAAATATTTAAATTCAGTCTGTCTTCAGAACCAACCTTATGGAAAATAAAATTCCACCACTAAAAAGAGTCCACTCCGTATCTCCTAAATCTCCACCGATTTATTAATTTTCAAGAAGAGACCATCAAAAATAAGTAGGTAATGGAGGGGCATAAGTGACTTTCAGGTGTTGATTGCATTTGTGTGTGTCAGGGGAGGGCTGGGGTGACTGAGTCAAAACTAAGATGACAAGAGGGGGAAATCTGGATGGGATTGTAAGGGTGGGAGACTAGGCAATTTTGCCAATGGCCCCTTTGGATTTAATCCAATTATTGTGTGTGAAATTGCTCACATCATTTCAAGCCACCTTTCATACAATCACTGTTTGATTCAGTTCATATTATTTGCTATTTGTAAGAGAGAATGAAAATATCCACAATAGATTTAATGATTTTCTTTTAGAGACTGGTATTGGAGGGGCAAAGGTGAAATCTTTTACATCTTATGCTTTAAAAGTGCTTTTATAAGTATATTTAAGTTTATTTTGAATTTTATGATTTATGATTGACTTGATGGAATTTTAGTTGGTGGAGTTATTCTATCTAGGTCTACCATAGGGATATCACTTGTTGAAAAGATAAGGAATAAAAATAAATCACACAGGCAGGGAATGGGCATTTTTTTCCCCTCATATATTCCACACTCAGCAAATATATAATAAGTACTAGGAAAGGACAGATAGAATGATTCACACCAGGGACACGAGGGAACGAAACAGATGTAGTTCTTGCATGATCTATTGAGGAAAATCAGATGCTGTTCAATTTATTGCTTATGTCCTGAGGATTACAAAGGCCAATGACTATAGCTAACATTTACTATGTACCAAACAGTAAAGTTTTAAGTGTTGAATGTATAATATTTTTCTCTAATTATTACAATCATCCCAAGATCTGGGTATTACCCACATTGTACAGGTGAGAGAAATAGGCAGTGAAATGTTAAGTAATTTGCCCAAGGTCACATGATACAGTTCATTGAATCTGAGACATTATGCATTCTAAGATATACCATGATTTTATGTACTACTGAAAAAATCCCAAATGTTGTTATTAACGATATAAGAGACCATGAATTGAAAGAATGATATCTGAAATATTAACATGTAAAATACACGCATCTTGTATTTGATGAAATATGATAGTTGGCAAATGTTTGGAGCTGTAATTTGAGCAACCTCCCAACTCACCCGCCATGCACATACTTCTGAAATTATGTCATTAAATTATTAACTATTACTCAACATTGTATAAGTGTTGCTTACTGCTATAGGAGTACTTAAATGATATTATTTTAAGGAAGCATATACTGAAGGGTGAAGTTGGGAGTAAGGGAGGGATTAGTTAGGAAAATACTTTTTGCAGGAATTCACCATTAGCCTAAATCCCAAAGAACGAATAAAAATAAGTAAAAATGATAAATCAAACAAGTTCTCTTTATTGATAAGAGCATTGTACTTTAGAATAGACAAAAGAAACCCAGAAAGTAGAAGATGAGAAAAGGGGTGAAGAAAGTGGTATGTGTATGAGAATGAGATGTTTCTGGGAAGGCTAGGGGGGTCGCTTCTGGGAGATGAACCTGGAGAGGAAATTTCTGGGCAGGGCCTGAAAAGCTTGTTAGAAAAAGAATAGGAATTTAGTCATATCCTGAGATAATGGTGTTTAAAAAATGCTTAAAAACTTGAGAACAGCATAATCATACTTGCATTTGAACAGATCAATGAGTTCCATTAAAGTAGTGTTGGATAAGGAACAGAGAGGGCATGGACTATAGATGAGCAATGAGGAGGATATTTTGACTTAGAACTGTGTTATTCAACAAATGACTCAATGATGCAATATAGTACAGAGTAGGAGAAGTAAGGTTGACTCAAATAAATGAAGGCAAATAAGGAGGACTCTAAAATCAAAGCAAAGGAGTTTAGATATTGTCTCTTCACTCCACAACCACAAGTGTCATCTTTAAACCATGAGGGAAAAGTCAGGAAACCTGAAGATACCTTAGATTAGATAACTTTGAGGTCCCAAACTGATGTCCATAACTGCTCGTCTTTAAACGTCTTCCCTATTGGTGAAGCCACTAAGCCATGTTGCTGTTGCATGCAGCTGAACTAGAGGAACAATTCCTATAATTAGGCTTGCAGAACTGAATGGATGCTAGTACCCTTTATTGAGAGAAGGAACACTGAAAATCTTATCATATTGGAGGTTGAGGAAAGATTTTGGACATAAGGTCTTTGAAGTGCCCTCGAGGTTCAACATCAAGAAAGCAATAGTATATGTGAAACTGAACCTCAGAAGAGTTCCTGGGCAGACATATATTTGAAGCATGTATATACATGAGGTTGCCTAATGAGAAAAACACAAAATGCTCAGGGGTCTTCACTCAGAATGGTCAAATATAAGAAGCCAAGCATGCCAAAAAGACACAGACGATGCAGCTAGAGTGGTGGAAGCCAGCACAGAAGTGTGTTGTGTCATGGTGCCATAGGAAGAAACTTTTTAAGGAGCAAGATCAGTTGCTTTTCAAACGTCTAAGAAGTCAAGTTAGATGACATTTGAGTTCATTCATATTTTGAATCATAGAGGAATCTAGCAACTGTCAAAAATGTGCCTGTGCAATATTTATGCTCTCTTTTCCTACCACAACCCTCTTTCATTTGGGTATATGTTATTATATTCCCTTTGCAGATAGGCATGGCAATGTGACCCAATCCTGGTCCTGAGCCTCTGTGGTTGGGTGGAATTTTCAAGGGCCATACTCAGCTTTTGCCTTTTGTTCTTCCTTGTTCCTGCCTAGAAGGTATATGCATGCTATAACAGTAATCTTATAACCATAAAATGATCATGAAGGTGAAAGTGTTGTGCTACAAAAGGCCTAATAGCAAGATGGAGGTAGCCTGAGTCCTTGATGACAGCTTAAAGCCACTACATCCAACTTAGACTTCTTTTTCCATAAAAATAAATCCGTAAATAAATGATCTTTTGTTTGAGCCACGATTTTCTCTGGCTTTCTGCTCTTCTGAGCCCTACACCATGCTAAGTAATATAGTAACCTTAGTGAAAACTGTTTCAGTAGTGAAACAGGCAGAAGCTGAACAGTGATTGATTTGCAGGTGAGACAATAGAGATTATATGTTAATGGGAAGGACAGACAAAGTGAAATTGTTGGGGAAATGAGGCCAAGTGAGCACAGGGAGTATATATATATATTTTATGAGAGACTTGAAAATCTTTAAATGAAGATGGAAAGGATCCAGGAGTGATACAAAGATTGAATTCACAGGCAAAGAATTGATAGTTCTACTCTATGATTCCTGAAAAAGTGAGATGAAATGGAATCCAAAACACAGAGCAAAAGGTAAATCTTAAAATTAAGTAGAACAGTACTCCTGTGAAATAAGAAAGAAGAAAGAGCGAGCAGGTGCAATGCTTACAACAGTTTTTGCTAATACGTAATAAAATTATGAATATCCTTGATGATGAACCAATAGAGAAGGGGTGTTGTCTTCGTTGGCCAGGGCTACTATAACAAATACCAAACTGATTGGCTTTAACATTAATACTTTAATATCTCACAGTTTTGGAGACCAGATGGCTAAAATCAGGGGGTTGACAGGGCCAACTTTCTTTGAAGTTGGTAGTGTATTGGTAGTGGCTTGCCTAAAGTCCATAACTCTACCTCCGCCTCCATCACGTGACCATCTCTCTCCCCATCTGTCTGATATTACTGTGTCTGTATTTCCTCTGCTTATGAGAATGTCAGTCATGAGGGATCATGACTTCTTGATTTAGGCCTCATTTTAACTAATAACATCTGCAAAGGTTCTATTTAGAAATGAGTTCACAGCCACTGGACCAGGGATTAGGGCATGATTCAACCCCCAACGGTCTAATATAACACATACCTCAGAGATAGTGCAGGTTCGGTTCCAGAACATTGAAATTAAGTAAGCCACATGAATTTTTTGGATTTTTGGTGCATACAAAAGTTATACTTATACTATATTGTAGTCAATTAAATGTGAAATAGCATTGTGTTTAAAAAAATTCACACAATTTAATTAAAAAATACTTAATTGCTAAAAAGTGTGGACCATCTTCAGAGCCCTCAACAAGTTGTAATCTTTTTGCTGGTGGAGCAGCTTGCCTCAATGTTGATGGCTACTGACTGATCAGGGTGCTAATGGTTGGGATATATGAGACAACATCTTAAAATTTAAAAAAATGCAATTTTCCACATTGATAGCATTTTACCCTCAGCAAGAACTTAGTTAATTGGCCTAATTTCAATACTGTTGTATTTCAGGGAATAGGGAGGCTCAGGGAGAGGGAGAAATACAGGGGAATAGCTGGTTAGTGGACCAGTCTCAACACACACAACGTTTTTCAACGGAATTCACTGTCTTATATGGGCATGGTTTGGGGCACCCCAAACCAATTACAATAGTAATATCAAGATCACTGATCTCAGATCACCATAACATATAATAACAATGATAAATTTGAAATATGAAAATAACCAAGATGTGATACAGAAACACAAAATGAGCACATGGTTTTAGAAAAATGGTGCTGATAGACTTGCTTGATGCATGGTTGCCACCAAACTTAATTTGTAAAAACTGTAATAACTGCAAAGCACAGTAAAGGAAAGTGTAATGAAATAAGGTATGCTGTATATACATATATATGAAGAGATTTATTATAAGGAATTGCCTTTTGTAACCATGGGGGCTGGCAAGTCTAAACTCTGTAGGGCAAACTACAAGCTGGAATCTCAGATAAAGGCAATGCTGAAATCTTTAGTCCCAATTGCCCAGGGAAATCTGGCAGGCTAGAAGTTTTGACAAGAGCCAATGTTGAAGTTGAGACAGAAATTGTTCTTCAGACCTCTGAAATCTTGTTTTGGCTTTTAAGAAATCTACCTGATTGAATGAGATTACTCACATTGCTGAGGGCAATGCCCTTTGTTGGTTGTAGATGCAATCAATTAAATGTAAATGCAATCAATTGGTTGTAGGTGCAAATCCATTTACACAATACCTTCACAGTAGCAAGTAGGCCAAAGTTTGACCAAACAACTTGAATGCTATAACTTAGCTGAACTGACACATGAATTTAACCATCACAGGTGACCAATGGCATTTTGCATAAGGGGAGGAGTCTGGAGATTTGGAAGTCAACTGAGAGCCCTGGCATTACTGATAAAGACATGAAACCACAGGGATATGATAAAATAGAAAGGAAGAAGAATGGAACTTTAAAGACATTTCGAATTCTTAATCTAGTCTTTTCAGATCTCATTCATTTCTCCCAAGAGTCAGTCATACTGAAATATTCACTATTGTCTACTTCCTCTCTAACTCCTAAGCCACAGTCCCATGCCCAGTTTTGTAGGTTCTGAGTCCCTCAAGCCTCAGTTCAAATGCTATGTGACTTCTCTGTTTCTGCCACTTGGAATTAAGCATGTTTTTCACTGAGGTATTTAACCTCCTCTGAGTTCCTTTACTTATCAGGAAGAATCTGTTTTATGAGATCTCTCTTATGTCCTTATCATTTCTTCTATTGAATTATAATGATCTATAGTCCAGTTTCATCTCCTCCATGAGATTTCAAAATCATTATTTTCAAGTCATCTTTTTCCCCCATCTTTATGGCCCTTGATCACAGCACAACGTGGTATTGCTAGATTACCACTTATCACATGTGCATTTCAAAGGACAACTTGAGTACCTGCTTTGGATGTGAGAGGGAAAAGGAGCAAGATGATCTTAAGTTTTGAAGTTGGTCATTACTGATAAGAGCAGGAGAGTTACAAAGAACAGATAATTATTTTCTTCTTGGCTTCATTGAGTGAAGGGAGATTCTGACCCGGGGTTGGGACTTGGATTTCAGTCACTGCATTGGACAGTTGGCTGCACGCTGCAGAGACCAGAAACCAGGTAGATATCAGATAACTCTCCTTTAGATCTAGGCAAGTCCAGGCAAATGCCACAACCTCTCCAAGTTTGATCTCCACAGGCCACAAGGATGATACTAAAAACTCACAGGATAATTATGAAGAGGAAATGAGATGACTCCTGCAAAAACACTCTTAAAAAGGTTTATCTGGGAGACTTCCAGGAAGATGGCTGACTAGAGTGGCTCGAGATTAGCCTTGCTCCATGGAAAGTTTGGAGAGGGGATAGGAGGGCGACTGAGGCAGTGATTCCAAGTGCAGCTGACCTGGGAGACCCTTTTGCAACACATGTGGCAGCCCTGGTTGCATAGGCCAAGGAACTGAGAGGCAGAAGGCTGGAGCCTGGTGCAGAGGTGAGGAACCCTTGGGAGTGCACAGATTGGGGCACAGGACTAGGAAGTAAGTCAGGCTGCATTCCTTGGGCATGCTGCCCTCATCAGCGCAGCCCCGTGATCGACGACTCACCCCACACCCCCCACAGCTGAACCCCATCACCCGCTCCCATTCCCCACTCTCCAGGTGCCCCCACCCCATGAACCTCCAGAGCACCTGCCACACACCCCTACCCTAATGCAGCCCAACCGACCTCTTCTGCATCCCTTCCAAACACTACCTCCCTCTCCCTGTTCCCTGCAGGCTGTTACCAGCGCATAAAGGCTGCAGACACAAACCTCCATAACTAGGCTATCCCCACCCCCTGACCATAGTGTCACACAGCCTCACCCTACCCTCCCTGTGCTCAACGCATCCCTTTATGGCACTCCCAGACCCACGCATGTGCATGGGCTCCAATCACATCATTCAACTCTGGAGACCAAATTTTACAGCAGTCCTGGAACCACACATGCGCACTGTCCTCAGCCTCACTTCCCAGCTCTGAGAAAGTGCCGACCTGTGCTGCTGGATCACATCTGCCCCAAGTCCACAAAGGTGTAATGTTGACCAGATGCCAAAGCTCTATGCATGCGCACAAAGGGCCCTGTGCCTTAAACCAGCACACACCAGATTTATGCGCCCCAAACCCTTGCATAACTACATCCTCCTTGGCCACTGGGCACCCACATTCACAAACATCAATGTAGCATCCCCAACCTGCGCCCATACCTGCCCTGAAACAAATCACCACACTGAGTGCTCCACCCCGGCCCTGCTTCCTGCTGTACAAACATCCCACAAACACAAGGCCTTAAACTACTGAAAAAAATCAACTCCCAAAGTAAATAAATCAAGATATTTACATGCGATGAAGACATCAGAAGATCACTAAGTATATCACAATGCAGACAGATATAGCCTTGCTTAATGACCAAACTAAAACACCAGAGGAGACACAGACATTGGAACAACTAATCAAAGATGTTCGTACAACTCTACTTAATAAAATAAGCAGGATAGCAAATGACATAAAGGAGATCAACTCAGTAGAAAAGCACAAAGAAGAATATGAAAGAATAAATAGAAAAACAGTAGAAATCACAGAGATTAAAGACTCTATTGACCAAATAAAAAAACATATTAGAGGCACACAACACCAGATTCGAAGATATAGAAGAAAGAATAAGTGATATAGAGGACAGGATAATTGACTTTGAAGACTGAAAACAGCAAATGGTAAAAAAGATGGAAAAAATTGAATGGGAACTCAGGGAAAAGACAGACAAAACAAAATGCACAAATATAAGAATCACTGGTGTCCCACAAGGTTAAGAGAGGAGTAAAGTCTAGGAAGAGTAGTTGAAGATATAATGGGGGGAAACTTCACAACCCTCATAAAGGGCATAAATACACAAGTCAAAGAAGTCCAAAGAACTCCAAACAGAATAAATCCAAATAAGCCTTTACCAAGGCACACACTAATTGGTCTGTCAAATGTTGAAGAGAAGCAGAAAATCCTGAAAGCAGCAAGAGAAAAACAATCTACTACATACAAGGGAGATCAAATAAGACTGAGTTGAGACTACTCAACTATGACCCCGGAAGTGAGAAGGCAGTGCCCAGCCAAATTGTCCTTCAAAATGGAGGGAGAGACTAAAGTTTTCACAGACAAAGAAGTCCTGAAAAAATCTGCCAACAAGAGACGGGGGCTAAAAGAAACACTAAAAAGTGTTCTGCTGCCTGAAAAAAAAAGACAGGAGAGGGAGGTCTGGAGGAGGGCAGAGAATTGAAGAGTAGCACTAAGGGTAATTTAAAGACTACAAAAAGAAAGAGAGAAAAGAGTATATAGATCTGAGAAATAAAATAACGAGTTTAGGTATTAGAATCAAGAAATGTCTTTTCAGTAATAACTTTGAATGTTAACGGACTAAACTTACCAATTAAAAGATATAGATTGGAAGAGTGGAGTAAGAATCATAATCCAGTTCTATGATGCTTATAAGAGACTCATCTTAGACACAAGATACAAGTAGATTGAAAGTGAAAGGATGGAAAAAGATCTTCCATGCAAGTTGTAACCAAAAGAAAGCAGAAGCAGCTATACTAATATCAGACAAAATAGACTTCATATGTAAAGACATCACAAGAGACAAAGAAGGACACTATGTACTAATTAAAGGGTCAATTTACCAAGAAGATATAACAATCATGAATGCTTATGCTCCCAAGCAAGGAGCTCCAAAGTACAGGAGACAGACATTGGCAAAACTGAAGGAAGCAATAGCTATTTCAACAATAATAGTGGGAGACTTCAATACACTACTCTCCTCTATAGATAGAACAACCAGACAGAAGATCAACAAGGAAATAGAGAAGTTAAATAACTTGATAACTGAATTAGACCTAACAAACATATATATAGGTCATTGCATCCCAAAGCACAAGGTTATACATTCTTCCCTAGTGCGCATGGAACATTCTCTAGGATAGATCATATGCTGGGGCAGAAAACAGGTCTTCATAAATTTAAAAATATTAAAATTATTCAAAGCACTTTCTCTGATCACAATGGGATGAAGCTGGATCTCAATAACCACCAAAGAACGAGACTCATATATGGAGATTAAATAACACACTTTTAAACAACCAGTGGGTCAAAGAAGAACTTGCTAGAGAAATCAGAAGCTGTCTGGAGATTAATGAAAATGAGAATACAACTTCTCAGAACTTACCCGTGGTGACAAAGGCTGTGTTGAGAGGGAAATTTATTGCCTTAAATGCCTATATTAAAAAATAAGAAAGAGCAAATCGAGGACTTAACAGCTAACCTGGAAGAACTTGAGGAAGAACAGCAAACTAACCCCAAAGCAAATAGAAGAAGAGAAATAACAAAGATTAAAGCAGAGATAAATGAATGGGAGAACAAACGAACAATAGAAAGAATCAATAAAACCAAAAGTTGGTTCTTTGAGAAAATCAATAAAATTGACAAAATTGATGGGTCACTAGCAAGACTGACAAAGAATAAAAGGGAGAGGATGCAAATGAACAAAATCAGAAATGAGAAGGGGTGCGTTACCACAGACCATAAAGAAATAAAAGAAATCATAAGAGGATACTATGAACAACTATATGCCAACAAATTAGACAACTTAGATGAAATGGACAAATTTATGGAGACACACAAACAAGCTACACTAACTCAGGAAGTAATAGAAGATCCCAACAAACCAATCACAAGTAAAGAGTTTCAATCAGTCATCAAAAATCTTCCTACAAAGAAAAGCCCAGGGCCAGATGGCTTCACAAGGGAATTTTATCAAACATTTCAGAAAGAACTAACATCAATCCTGCTCAAATTTTTCCAAGAAATTGAGGAAAAAAGAACTCTACCTAACTCATTTTTTGAAGCTAATATCATTTTAATACCAAAACCAGGTAAAGATGCTATAAGAAAGGAAAACTAAAGGCCAATCTCCCTAATGAACATAGATGCAAAATTCTCAATAAAATATTAGCAAATAAAGTCCAGGAGCACATTTAAAGAATTATACACCATGACCAAGTGGTGTTTATACCAGGAATGGTATAACACAGGGATGGTTCAACACAAGAAAATAAATTAATGTAATATAGCACATTAACAAATCAAAAGGGAAAAGTCATATGATCATCTAGATTGATGCTGAAAAAGCATTTGACAAAATTCAGTATCCTTTTCTGATAAAAAAAAAAAACACTCCAAAAGTTAGGAATTGAAGGTAACTACTGCAATATGATAAAAGGAATATATGAAAAATCGATAGCCAGCATCATACTCAATGGAGAGAGACTGAAAGCCTTCCCCCTAAGATCAGGTACAAAACAAGGATGCCCACTGTCACCACTATTATTCAACATTGTGCTAGAAGTTCTAGCTAGAGCAATCACTCAGGACAAAGAAATAAAAGGCATCCAAATTGGAAAGGAAGAAATAAAACTCTCATTATTTGCAGATGATATTATACTATACTTGGAAGATACTGAGAAACCTACAGCAAAGTTATTTGAGGTAATAAACAAATTCAGCAAGGTGGCAGGATGTAAAATTAATGTGCAAAAATCAGTAATATTTCTATACACAAGCAATGACCTAGCTGAGGAGTCATAAGGAAAAAATTCCGTTCAAAAGAGCAGCTAAAAGAATCAAATACTTAGGAATGAACTTAACCAAGGACATAAAGGACTTGTACACAGAAAATTACATAACATTGCTAAAAGAAATCAACAGGGATCTAAATAGATGGGAAGACATTCCCTGCTGATGGATAGGAAGGCTAAATATAGTTAAGATGTCAATTCTCCCCAAGTTGATCTACAGATTCAACACAGTACCAATCAAAATTCCAACAACCTACTTTGAAAATTTGGAAAAGCTAAATACCAAATTCATCTGGAAGGGAAAGACACCCCAAATAGCTAAAAGCATGCTAGAAAAGAAGAGTGAACTGGGAGGATTAACACTCCCTAACTTTGAAACCTATTATAAAGCCGCAGTGATCAAAACAGCATGGTACTGGCACAAAGACAGAAGCATTGGCCAATGGAATTGAGTCAAAAGTGCAGAAATAGACCACTAAATCGATGGTCAACTGATTTTTGACAAGGCCCCCAAATCCTCTGAACTGGGACAAAACTGTCTTTTCAATAATTGGGCATAGAAGAACTGGATATCAATAGCCAAAAGAATGAAAGAGGACCCCTATCTTACACCCTACACAAAAATTAACTCAGAGTGGATCAAACACTTAAATATAAGAACTAGCACTATAGAAGAAAATGTAGGGAAATATATTCAATACCTAGTAATAGTAGATAGCT